>JAJIBD010021093.1:0-89112 GCA_021461705.1 Cryptotis parvus
AATTTCACGACATTGGCAACTACCGCCCCATCTGCCTATTGTCCGTCATCTACAAGCTTGTTTACACGAGTCATCCTGAACAGGATTAGCAGAACACTAGATGAAGGACAACCACGCGAGCAAGCAGGTTTCCGGAAAGGATTCAGCAAAATCGGCCATATCCACACAGTAACCAAGCTCATCGAGGTTTGTAGGGGAGTACAAGATGCCGCTCTGTCTCACGCTCATTGATTTACAGAAAGCCTTTGATTCTGTGGAGACTGAAGCAGTCATCAAAGCCCTAGTCAAACAGGGCGCTCAAACCCAATACATCAAGATCCCTTCGTGAGATCCTGGTGGTGAATTACGGATTCACCACCAGGATCTCACCATTCTACAAAGAAGTGATCATTGATGTCAAAAGAGGGGTCTCGACAGGGTGATACCATTTCACCAAAACTCTTCAGCGCCACCCTTGAGAACATCATAAGACAATTAGAATGGGAAGGAATGGGAGTGAAGATAGATGGTGGGCAACTACACCACCTCTGCTTCGCTGATGACATCGTTCTAATAACACCAAATATTAGCCAAGCAGCACAAATGCTGGCTGACTTTGACCGAGAATGTGGAAAGATAGGTCTACAGCTGAATCTGAAGAAAACTATGTTCATGAGAAATGAACTAGTTCCTGAGGCCCTATTCACTCTCAATGGAACAAACATCTCTGAATGCAGCAGTTATGTGTACCTAGGTCAAGAAGTCAACATGATGAACGACCTAAAACCTGAGCTGCGCAGGAGGAAGAGAGCAGCATGGAATGCCTTCAAAGCATCGAAGAAATAGCTAAAAGGACAAAGAACCTCTGGCTCTGGGCACATCTCTTCGACTCCACCGCTCTCCCTGCATTAACATACGCCCCAGAGACCTGGGCCCTACAAAAGCAGGATGAGAATGCTATTCGGGTCTCCCAGAGAGGCATCGAAAAGAGCTATGCTTGGAATATCACGCCTCACTCAAGTGAGAGAAGAAATCCGGAGTTCTGACCTCCGTCGCTATTCCAGAATCAGGGAACGCTGTCTCATTTGCCAAGGCATCGAAAATCAGATGGGCTGGACATGTAATGCGATTTGGAGACAACCGCTGGACTAGAGCCATTACTGACTGGATCCCCACGGGATGTCAAAAGATCACGTGGCCGCCCACCTACAAGATGGTCAGACTTCCTTGTTAAGACCCTGAAGGAACGGTTTGAGGCTCTTCATATTCCTGAATCAACCAGATGCCATTGGGCTACATTGGCACGTGATAGGATCCAATGGAAATGTTACTGGTGCCCGCTCGAGCAAATCGATAAATAACGGGATTCAAGTGATCAAGTGATCAAGTGATCAAGTGATAATGAAAAACAAAGGACCAAGGGCACCTGTCTGTATCTTTTTCTTTCTTTTTTATAGTGTACTTTTTACTTACTTTAGACTAAATTCCATTCCAACTTCAATGATAACGTGTTTAAATTTTATATAATTAAGTAATATAAGATTTTAATTTCATATTATTTAACTCTTTGAAGTGGCTGTATATTACTTTGTATTTGGATAAGCAAAGTTTTTATTAATTATTATTTTATTATACCACCATGAGATATACAATTACAAAGATGTTCATGTTTGAGTTTAATTTCTTTATCCAGTTCCTAAACCCAAATGAAACTGCCATTCACTAAATTTCCATGTTAAAACACTAGAATTTATATGTATTAGCCTTGAGGAACACAGAGCAGAACATAAGGCAAAATCAAAAGATGAAATACTTTGAGAAACACATCTGTGGTGATAAGGATGAGGATAAGGATAAGGGTAAGGATAAGGATAAGGATAAGGATGAGAGGGACCAGAGGAAATAAAAAGATGTAATAAGATACGTGATATGGTACGTTATTATATTAGTTCCAACTTTTCACAAGCAATAAAGAGATACAGTGAGTCCTTCATAAACGTGTCCTTTGCATAATCACAATTTCTCTAACCATGTTGCAAACTGAAGTAATTCAAATACTAGATTAAGGGAGGAATTTATCTGTGGTCTCAAAATCTCCACTTACCATAAGGATTTGGCTTCCAAATTGCATCATGAGAGTCTTGGTAGCCATTAAGGAAGTGAGGATGGTTCTGAGGGTGACCACCAGCTAGGAAGCAAACCAACAGGCAACCCGAGGAAATCTCATAGTGTTTCCAAGGCCAGCAAAGTACCAATCTATTATCTTTTGTTCATTCCTACATTCTAGTTTCTTTCTCCAGTCAGTTAGCAAGCACCACAATTTCTACCTCTTAAATATATCTCAAACATGTCCCCTTTTCTTATTGTAGACACTTTCATTTCTGTGTCAGTTTCTTTTTTTTTCTGCTTTTTTGGGTCACACCCAGAGACGCTCAGGGGTTACTCCTGGCTCTGCACTCAGGAATTACCCTGGTGGTACTCGGGGGGACCACATGGGATGCCGGAGATCAAACCCGTGCTGGTACAGGCCTGCCGCGGCAAGGCAAACGCCCCTACCTGCTGGGCTATCGCCTCCGGCCCCAAGAGTTTGGTTGTGGTTTGACTACACTCATCACTGTCTGTCTGTCTGTCTTCCCGTTGTTCATCGATTTGCTCGAGCGGGGCCCCAGTGACATCTCCATATGTTCTGTCTCATGCTAGTAGAGCCCAAGGGCATCTGTTTGCTCCAGGAACATAAAGAGCCAAACAAATCCATTCTGGAATGAGGTCTATAATTGTTACTGGTATTTGGCATATCAAATACAACACGGGTAGCTTGCCAGGCTCTGCCGTGCAGGTAGCATACTCTTGCAGTCATCTCTAAGTCCAGCATTTATTGATGAACCGCTCGGCCGCTTGAGGCCGCGCGAGCCGGACTGTGATAGGCTGGTCTGCTGGGTGGAGTTCTGATGAGAGAGAAGTCCGGATGTGGATAATGGAGGCCCCTCATGGAGTGGGGGTCGCCTGGCTTGTTGCAAGACTCTGCTGGGGTGGCGGACAAGGGCTAGAACCCGCCATCTCTCCTGGGCTCCTTGTGAGCGGCTGGGCACAGGGAGAGCAAGTAGCAGTTCTGCCCCATGTCTGTCTCTGGATCAGCATACCTGGTCCGGATTTAAAAAGGACTGCAGCAGGGTGGATTTCGATGAGCCGGACTGTGATAGGCTGGTCTGCTGGGTGGAGTTCTGACGAGAGAGAACTCTGGATGGGGATAATGGAGGCCCTCATGGAGTGGGGGGGGGGGGTCATCTGTCTTGTTGCAAGACTCTGCTGGGGTGGTGGGCAAGGGCTAGAACCCGCCATCTCTCCTGGGCTCCTTGTGAGCGGCTGGGCACAGGGAGAGCAAGTAGCAGTTCAGACTACACTCATACTTTTTTTTTGGGGGTCACACCTGGCGATGCTCAGGGTTACTCCTGGCAGTGCTCGTGAGGGACCATATGGGATGCCGGGGATCGAACCCAGGCCGGTACAGGCTGGCCACATGCAAGGCAAATGCCCTACCCGCTGGGCTATCGCTTCTGGCCCCTTGTGTCCGTTTCTAGATCTTTTTATTCAGGATATATATATATATATATTTTTTTTCTGTATCTTCCCAAGATTGGTCTTGCTCTGTCCCACTCTGTCCTCCATCTTGGTGTCAGAGTAACATTTCTAATTACCATTGCTATTGCCCTTCACTAACCAGAAATCCTGCAGTGTCTCTCTGCCGATTGACTCCAGAGTAAATTTGTGTCCTTGGTATGGAAGGGGCAAAGGATCCTCCTGATCTAAGCTCTGCTGAAACCTTGGGCCCAACCTTCATTATTCCTCATATAATCCCTTTTGATCACATCATTGGTAGTTGTAGTCTAGTTAGGTGAACTAGATGTGCTGTTTTTCACAAAATTTATTCACACATATTATATTTTATGAAATATTCCCATATTTTATAACATGTTACTATCTACTTCTGGTCTTTACTGAAAGCTGATCTCTAAATTTATTTCAAACAAAAAAAAAAATTTTTTAAGTATTTTATTATACCACCGTGAGATATACAAATAAAAAGATATACAATTAAAAAGTTCATGTTTGGGTTTTGGTCATACAGTGTTTCAGCACCCGTCCCCTCCACCAGTGCCCATCTCCCACCACCAACATCCCCGCTTCCCTCCCCCCTCCCCCAGCCCACCTCCATGGCAGGTTCTTTATTTCTTTCCCTTTCTCTCTCTTTCTTTTCCTTCCCTTCCAGACTGTGGATTACAGAACATACATTAAAAGGTTGTCATGTGAATCCTTTGCCTCTATTTAATGCTCAGTTCTAGGTTGGCATTAGTACCCTCGACTATTATTAGCACCCTGTTTCATTTTCTGTCTTACCTAAACTCTGACTCCACACGTTTGTGATAATTTCCACCTTTGACAAGACCTCCTGATATATGTTTCACTTGACCTTGGATATTGGTATCATAATATGTACAAATAAATTTATGCCATGCAAATAAAATGCAGTCATTCTGTATCTGCTCTCTCCTTCTGGCTAATTTCGCTCAACATAATCTCTCCATGTCCATCCATTTATAGGCAAATTTTTATAACTTCATTTTTCCTAACAGCTGCATAGTATCCCATTGTTTAGATGTACCAAAGCTCTTATCCAGTCATCGATTTTGGCACTCTGGTTGCTCCAGATTCTGGCTATTGGAAAGCTGTATGACATAAAATAGGATGGTGTTTCCACTGCGTATTTTTGGCTTCCCAGAGTAGATCCCCAGGAGTGGTATGGCTGGGTCAAATGGGAGTTCAATTTCTAGTCTTTGCAGGAGCCATATTGTTTTCCAGAAAGGCTGTACCAGCCGGCATTCCCACCAACAATGGATGAGTGTCCCCTTTTCCTCACATCCACGCCAGCACTTGTTGTTCTTGCTCTTTGAATATGTGCCAGTCTCTGTGGTGTAAAGTGGTATCTCATTGTTGTTTTGATTTGCATCTCTCTGATGATTAGTGACGAGGCATTTTTTCATATGTTTTTTGGCCATTCGAATTTCTTCCTTGCTGGAAGTTTCTGTTCATTTCTTCTCCCCATTTTTGATGGGGTTGTTTGTTTTCTTCTTGTAAAGTTCTAATCACATTACTCTTATGTACCAGACTTCACATGGTATTTTGAAAATGCAGAATTTAATGAAGGAAACAAAGATTATATTTTTCTAGTCTAGAGGAAATGATAGAGAATAATATATAAATATATATACATATTTTTATATGTATCACTATATCACTGTCTTCCTGTTGTTCATTGATTTGCTTGAGCAGACACCAGTAACATCTCCATATGTCCTGTCTCAAGCAAGTGTAGCTCAAGGGTATCTGTTTGCTCCAGAGACAGGAAGAGCCTCAAACCATTCTTCAGGTCATGGAATTGAGGTACATGATTGTTACTAGTTTTTTACATAACAATAAAACAAATAAAACATGGGTAGCTTGCCAAGCTCTGCCGTGTAGGTGATATATTCTCAGTAGAAGGCTCTCATCTCGAGCATTTACTGATGAAACTTATAGGGGGGAAAGATCAGGTTTTCTCTTGGATGGAGCTCTGAGGAACTATGGAGTATGAATGTTGAGAATGACTGACTGCATGATGTGTGGGTTACTCTGGCTTCTTGTTAGGCTTACTGGGATGATGGGTATCAGTTAGAACCTGTCTAGAACTGTATACAGTGTATAAATGTGAAAGATCCTGGGAAGGACCTTATCCTAAAATCAGTATTATCTAAGAATATTGCGCGACCTCAAAGCAGCCATGGACTAAGGAAGCTGTGGGTCTGGCGTGGGTGGGTCTCTCATCTGGGGTAGCTGGCATGGAGGTGGAGGAAAGGGCATGGCCCAAATCTCTGCTCGAGTCCAACCAGCGTGGTTCCAACTCCGCATGTGTGAGTGAACCCTTGGAGCAATGTTGGACTTGGCCAGGGGGCTGGCCAAGCCCCTTACCAGGACGCCATCTCCATGGATTGCTTCCACGTGGGGCTGGCCAAGCAGCACAGCTGTGGGTCTGGAGTGGATGGGTCTAGATCTCCACCTCTATACTAACAATAAATTTACCTTCTATCCACCAACTAATGAGTAGAAAAATGTTTTATTTTGCATCCATCAGTATCTATGTGATTCATGATGTGGTAATAATATGCATATATTTATATGTACATATTATATATATAAAGTTATATATAGTATATATAGTATATACTATATATACACTTTATTCTCTATTATTCTCATATATATGTATATCAAAGCAAATACATATATAATACATAAATCACTTCACTTGTATCACTTTTATCACTTGTCTTCCTGTCGCTCATTAATTTGCTTGAGCAGGCACCAGTAACATCTCCATACATCCTGTCATGTGCTAGTATAGCCCAAGGGCATCTACTTGCTCCAGATGAGCCTCAAACCATTCATTCAGGTCAGGAATGAAGTCTATAATTGTTACTGATTTTTGACATATCAAATACAACACGGATAACTTGCCAGGCTCTGTCGTGCAGGTGGGATACTCTCTGTAGTATGCTCTCATTTGTGCATTTACTGTTGAACTATGAGGCTACAAAACTGCTGCATGCAACATGGAGAGATCGGCTTTTCTCCCTCTGGCAAGCTGTGGAGTCTGGATGTTGAAAATGGCTGCCCTCATCTGCAGGGTTCCCTCTGGCTTCTTGCAAGGCTCTATTGGGATGGCGGGTCAGGCTATATACTGCCTTCCCTCCCAGATGCCTCATGATCAGTTGAGCACAAGGAGAGCCAGTAGCAGTTCTACCCTGTGTGTCTGTGTCTCTGGTTCAAGCATACCTGGGCTTGAAATAGGCTTTGCTGTAGGGTGGAACTCTGATGAGCAGGGCTTAAAATCGGCTTTTCTCTTGGGTGGATCTCTGACAAGCTTTGGAATCCGGATATTTTACACACACACACACACACACACACACACACACACACACACACACACAAGCTATTGGGAAGTGATAAAGGGAAGAAATCAGAAAAGAGATATAAGAACTGCCAATTTTAGGTGTAATGTCCTGGAAAGGTCACACAGAGGTGACTTCTGAATATGGACATGAGAAGGCAACAGAGTATGTCTGGAGGAGGGTGCAGATGGAGCACAGAGAAACCTCATACCAAGAATCTGAGCCTTAATTACACAGTGTTTGAGGTTGTAGAACAGTGTTATGTGACATGCCCTACTGCTCCTTGGGCTCTGGCTACACTTAGCTTGCAGCTCGTCCCAATTCTAGGAAGATTTTTTTTCTTGGTGAAATCAGCTTTGGCATTTGTGAAGTCAAAGGGCCCACCTGAAGAGTTGTATTTCAATAGGGTCCTTTACCTGCTTCATTCCTAGATATTCCAGCCCAGCCATCTTGCATGGCTGGTTGGAAGGTTTTGATGGGCTTCTATCTATAAAATAAGCTAGAAGAAAAGAGAAGGGCTTTTTTTTTTTCCATTTTGGCTTCCCTTTGCTTTTTTTTGCCTCGCCTTTCCTTCCCTGTTAGGCCTTAACACAAGATGGCGCCCATCTTAGCCTAGGATTCTAAACCTACACATGGCTGGGGCCCAGCTAGGAACCTAAGTCTGGGGTTTCTCCTGTTGTTGGATTGTACACCAGAACTTGTGAAAGTAAAACCTTTTAAAACTGTGCTGGATTCCTGAGTTTTCTTTCATTCCCCACCGGCTCGGAGGTAGAAGGGAACTTGTGTCTGGTATTGTTTGGGAACCCCAGTCACTCCCCAATAGACAGGACCTGTGGGAACAACAAATAAAGGCAGATCAGGGGAATATGAGGCCCAAACAATAAAAGGTCCCAATAATTAAGATTTAGGATAAGACATTTTGAGATAACCAGTTGAGAAGGAATGACAGAGGAGAGATAGGAAGACTTTATTTTTTTATTTTATTAATTTTATTATTATTATTATTATTATTATTATTATTATTATTTTGATTTTTGGGTCACACCGACAATGCTCAGGGGTTACTCCTGGCTCTTTACTCAGGAATTACTCCTGGCAGTGCTCATGGGACCATATGGAATGCCGGGGATTGAACCCGGTCCGGGTTCACTGTGCTATTGCTCTGGCCCCCGGGATAGGAAGACTTTAAAACAGAGGCTTTTTACTTTGTGTGTAAAGGAATCCATGGAAGGACTTTAAAATGAAAGTAGAGAATGGCTGGGAATGTGATCTTGTAGTAGATAGAAAGAGGGAAAGGTTGAAGAGAGGGGAATAGTTGGCAAGCTCTATTAACATTAGTGCTAATCTATTGTGCAGTGACAGCAGTTCCTACAGGTTGGCAGTAATGGGTGGATTGGTAGTAGCCAAATTCTGTATATTTTTTAGGGTATGAAATAATTAAGATTTAGGATAAGATATTTTGAGATAACCAGTTGAGATGAAATGACAGAGGAGAGGCTTTGGAAAGTAGTACAGGAGCGCTCTTGGAGGGCTAGTAAGTATGAGAATATTCTGAGTTAGCCAACCAGGCATGTCACATACAGTGAGAGTATTACTGGAGATAAGCATTTAGAATTGTCACCAGAGAGAAGGTGGTTGGTTCTAAAATATTGAGTGACATTCTTTCTCAGGAAAAAAAGACCCTCAAAAATCCTATAAATACTGAGGAAAAATATATAAATAGAAAAGGGAAAAGTTCAAAGACGACTTTGGGGATTTTTTGAGATTTAGCATGAAAGACTTCAGGGAATCATAAAAGGGAGTGAAAAGAAATGTTGGACAAGTGGCCAATAGACCATAGTTCCATAAAATAGTGACAAAGAAAGGCTAGGCCTAAATAAGAAATTGGTACAAATATCTAATGTTTTAAATACACCAGATGCTTGTTCCTCCTTCACCCAAAAATTAAAACCAGCTGCTTAGGAAAAGGTTTCAGCATTTCTTACAGAGTCAGACCCATACTTCTTATAACTTAGACTTCCTACCATCCTCCCCTGGGGCTTCAGCATTATTTGCATTTAGCAGTTCAAAAGCAAGAAAGTATTGAAGGCAACATATTCCCTTAATATTTGTCCTAGAAAAGTCTTCCCTCAATTCCAGGTATTTTTCCCTAGACTGAGTCTAGGTCATAAGAATCATAAGAACACACCCATGTATGAGTGAGGCTTGGAATGGTAGCTTGGCCCTGTGAACTCTTAGAGAATAAATTTTCTCTTTAAAAATATGGAACAAACAGTTGGCAGCATGCAAAGACATTTCTCATGTGCCATTCTGAATTTTAATTTGCTGTAACTTGCTGCTTTTATTTGAAAGGAGGATTTCTTAATCATTTTTATTTTTGTAACCCTGATTTTATTTATTTTGACCAGGCACTTGTGTGTTGAATAAAACTATGAAAGCTTTAGAACTGTAAAAGCCATTTAGTTTACAAAATAAATAGAGTAGTTCAGGTGAAATCCCCAATTTCTTTGATGTATCATAGGAGTCTTAGAGAGGTTAAGTGTCTTTCTAAAAACCACATATCTAGCAAGTGATGGATTTGGCCCTTGAACTCAATTTTTCTGAATTCACAAATATGAATAGGCTGATCATTTTTCTGTTTTGATTTACTTCAAGGAGACCTAAAATGAGAATGAAATGTTTAAATAGCTAAACTTTGATGTGGAATTTACTGAGAGCTTTACTCTAACCTCTATTTTATTGATCGTGATTGTGATACAGACAATGAGCTATTTTGGCTCTCTAATGGTATTATGTCGGTGGAGTGTCTAGTGACAGAGATGTTGGCATTAAAATTTAAAATCACCGAGGCGAGCTGGAAATGAAATTCAGCAGGGACAATTCAATTAAAGAACTACAGCATTGGAGGGAGAATGTAAACCCAGAAATAATCTTAGAAAAGAATAGAATCCAATGCCTAATAAAACAGGTCCATGCAAAGTGTCAAGTAAATTTAGTGGAGAAAAATCAAGGCCCACTTTGCTTCAGATCAAGGCTGCAATGTTATGTATGCCATTGGGAGAGTCCACTGCATTTCCCAGGAGTCAGGGAAGCTTGAGGTATTTTACAAAGTAATACACAGTATCAGTCATGATGGTTTTATTTATAACCTCACTCAAACAACTTAAACAACACTCAAAATATTTCAGTCAGGTAATCTAAAAATCCTAAAAGGCATAGTAGATCAGAGCAGCAGATTGGACTCTGGTATTTTGGGTCAATTTCAGTTGAAGATCAGGAGCCTCCTTGAAGAAAACGCAAGGCTTGTAGCAGGATCTGTACCTGTAGCCTCATTTCTAGTTAGAGCAGAGTGGAGCCTGCTTGTCTGAATCACCTTCCCAGTGTCCTAGAATTCACTCCGGTTGATCTACCCTGAGTCTCTTGCTTGACTGTGTCTCAGGAAAGAAGCTACATCTCTGGAACCACTTTCTTCCCAAATGTTTAAAAGAAAATGATTCTGCAAAGACTCCACAGGAGAAGGGAATGGAATTCCAAGCTGAGGGAATCGATTTACAAAAGGAATGTGGGTCCTGAGCGATAATCCAACTGTTAGGACGTTTGCCTTGCATGCTGGTGACCTGGGTTCGATCCCCGGCATCCCATATGGTCCCCTGAGCACCGCCAGGAGTAATTTCTGAGTGCAGAGCCAGGAGTAACCTCTGAGCATTGCTGGGTGTGATCCAAAAAAGAAAAAAAAAGGAATGTGTTGGTGTGAAATGAAAGCATTTTGCCTTTTACATTGTATAGTTAGGTTGTCATAAAGAATGACTGACAAATATTGAACAGCATGCTTTTATAATATAAATGTATGAATTAATTAATAATTAAATGCATTCATTAACAAACGTATACTCCTATGAAACTGGAGCATGGAATGTACGTAAAGAAAAGGCACAAAGTAGTCAGCATGTTCAAGGCAGATATGCAAACCAACATTTTATAAACGACAGAGGCAACTCTCATTTCTTACTTTCTTTGTGAAGTTTTGTTACCTGCTGACTACTGTGCACCAGGATAGCCATTTCTCACAGCACTGCTTGCTCCTGTATGACTTTTCCTGCTGATCAGGCAGTGCTAGAAGACACACACACACACACTTTTTGGGCATAGCTGTGCCAGCTATCTACATAGAGTTATGTCATCGGAGAATATAGTTGTCACTGCTGTGTTCTAGAAGGAAACAAATAACATGCATTACATGGGGGCTGACTTCTGTGATCCTTGGCTCAGCTTCTTTCCTCCATGGGAGTCTGGGAAGCTCTGCATCTGTGCCCAATGCAGAGCAGGCTGCCATGGAAGTGCACTGGCACAGGGTTAGGGATCAAGTCATGGCTGATTTCTTGCTGAAGACCTCAGAAATGTGATCCTTAGTGAGCAATTTTAAAAAAAGTTCTCTAATCCAGGCAAAGAAATGCACATAATGGCTTCTAAGTGTATGTAGGAAACCCACAGTGTGTAAGAGAAGGAAAAGAGAGAGAGGGAGAGAGAAAAGAGATAAAGAACCTGCCTTTTAGGCAGGCTGTGGGAGGAGGGGAGGGAATTGGGGACATTGGTGGTGGGAAATGGGCACTGGTGGAGGGCGGGGTGCTGGAACACTATGTGACCAAAACCTCTAAACATGAACAACGTTGTAATTTTATATCTCACAGTAGTATTATAAAATGTTTAATAAAAAAAAATTTTTTTAAAAAGTTCTCTATCGGTCTTTGCAGGAATTGTAATGACCAAAATTTGTATGTACTGTAGCTTGTTCTGCTTTTTCTCAGTTTTAAGCGTTTGTCCATTGGTCCCTGGACTTTGTATGCTATCTTGCCTCTCACTACAGGACATCCAGAGACACATTTGTTTTCCTCTGTTTCCTTGCCCTAGCTACTGTGCCACATCATATGTATCCTACACGTGTCAGATTTTGCTGCTCCTCTCTCAGTTTCTCAAAGTGTTTTTCACTCAAAGAAAGATGAAAACTGCAGGCCAGGTTTCCTACAAAGCACTGTTTGGGGGCATCCAACATTGCGCCCTCTGTCCCACATCTGTTTGGCCAACACCCCACAGCAAGGTCCTTAGACAAGAGCCTTTTTACCCTTCTGCAACGTAGACATGGTCTTTAGCAATCCACTCAGCATTTTAACTGAATGTTGCCGCTTTCTCCCAAATGTGCCCCCAGGAAGCCCACACTTAGGACGTGCCATCCATGGTACTTACCTTTCCTTAGGTTTCAGCAACATGGTCGCTTTGTGAACTGAGGTCTCTGATGAGTCAAAGGAAAAAAGGCAACTCTACATATTTTCAATTTTTCTTAATAAAGTTTCTTAACAAGTTAGAGCCTAATTAGCCTCATGAAAGAATTTGAGAATTAGGCAGCCTCTCGCGAGGCAAGTAGAAGTGCTTGAAAAATGGCTTGCTCACAATGGAATGTTTCTTTAACAAGAAATAGCCCAATCAAGGACTGGCCAACTTTATTAACAGAAAAAGCAGTAAAAGATTACTTCTGAGCAGATCGCCTTCCCTCACTTTACACTGCACATGTGTGATAAACTCCTGGTTGATTGGTTTAAGAGACTTCTTTAGGAGAAAGTTGAAACTGCAGTTAGGGTACATGCAGTTAGATAGATCTAATCTTGAGTGGAGCTATACAAAAGTGACTCCATTCTGGGCCCATTGTTTTCTATTTTTAACATGCAGGAGCAAGCAAGCAAATGTGTCTCACTTTTCTATGAACTATGCAAAAACTGGAACTCTGCTTTGATGTTCAAGGGCTGACCCTGGATCGGGTTATTTCTTGAAAAAAAAGCATTCCATTGTGAGCAAACGCTTTTTTTAAAGCATGTCTACTTGCCTGGTGAGAGGCTGCCTAATTCTCAAATCCTTTCATGATGCTAATTAGGCTCTAAATTTTGAATATATATTCTGGAAATTTTTTAAGAAAAAAATATGCAGGGTTGCTTTTCTTTTTGATTCATCAGATTTACATTATACAAAATTTCTTTTGTTGGAAAGTCAGCTCACTTATTATTTTTCAGTAAAGATTATTCATCTAGAGAGGCTCTTGCTTAGGTATTCTCCCGATGGCAGTTTTCATTTGACCAGCCTTGAGTTGCATGCTATTACATCCTTGATCTAATAAAGTGGTGCGAAATGGTTCTATTCTATTCTCTTTTTTTTCGCTCCTCTCAATATTATTTCTGCTATCTGTTGGCTAAGGAAATCTTTTATGTTCTCTTATAAAGGACTTTTCTTAATGTATTTTTTGAGTACTACTTACTTCCGACAAGTTATTACTTTTCTTGACTCTGATTCATTTTGAAAGACATTCCCTGCCTCAGCTCCTGAGCACCTTTTTCTTCAGGCTTCAAACAGTTATGACTCCTGTGTTTCCTGAGCAAAAATTTCTGGTATCTTTAAAAATCTTTCCATAGTCTCATCCTTTAATGTCAAGCTCTAGTTTTTTAATGAATACATAAAGCAGGTGCCTGACAAGACAGACTTATGAGCTTATGCCAAATCCATCCAACATCACTTGCTTTATTCAAAGTTACAAAAGGTTCAGTTTAAAATGCTTATTTGGTGTGACATGGAAGATGTTTACACCAAAGATAAATGTCAGCAGATTTACAACCTTTTTGGAATGCTCAGGTCTATGACTCCAGAGAAAATTAGTTTGCAACAAACAAACCTATACCCATTTGGAAACAAGCAGGAAGTCTCTGCTTCTGATCTTCAACTTGTCTGCAATTCCATTCTTTCTTCTTGCTCTCTTAAAAATTGGCCTGTGATCTCCTCATGCTGTGTGGGAACAGAATAGTTGATGCCAATGATGAGCTAAAACATTAAGATAAATCAAAGAGAAAAAAAAGAGGAGCAGTGAAACTGAGATGTTTTCTTTAAAGCATGTGCTTTGCAATCAGACTATGATCTGGCTTCCTGCAAAAGACATCTCAATCAATTTATTTTCTGTTGGTATCTGTGAAAAATATTTGATGTTTTCTCCAAGACACGCTTTGCTATTTCTACTCTTTGCCATATATTCTCAGTTGTTCAAAATAATTTGTTCATGGCTAACTCGAATATGCTATAATCTTGGTGTTGCATCATCAGTATAACAAGTACTATTATTTTATTATAACCAGATATAAGAAACTATTTTAAAGGAAGAAGGCCTAGAAGGTTACTGTTGCTTCTACTGTAATTTCTATTTCTGTTGATAATGAAAACTAGTGTTTCTTATTCTTTACACTTGAGTAAAGTATGTACATTAAGGGTTGTACAATTAATTTTTTTAAAGATTGTAATATCCACTGCAGGGGTTGTGGGAAATGAGGTTCAGGAGTCCAAAGGATTAAGAGGGAGTGAACACACAATGATTTGACGTTGAAGAAACAGTTGACTCTGTTGTGACCAAAACAAAAAATGGCAAGAAATAGAAACCCAGGCATGATTGACAGGAGCATGTGCAAAAGAAAGGGTAAGTGAGTCTCTAAAGAGCCCTCAGGGAGGACCCTGGCGAACCCCTCAGAAAGCTGCAGAGTGCTGTCCCATAAGTTGGGGCTTGTTTTCTAAAGATCGTGAAATCACTTTTGTTGACCTTTGTTAGGACGATGTGGCCTATGCATTTTCTTCCAAGTCTCTAATCTATTTCGCTCCTATTGGCTGTTATCCAAATCTCAGGCTTATAGTGTTCACTTATACTCTGAATTAATCCTTTTTATGTATTCTACATTTCTGAATGATTTCCAGCAATATGGTTGCCCTGAATCCAGGTCCAGCTCTTCATCTACAATTATTTTTAATTAATTTGACATGACTTAGCTTAGGTCTCTGAAACTCCTGCTTTAACCCTGGTGAAACCTTTTTGGTTGCATATACAGGATTAAAGCAGTGATATGCAGCAAAATCTTATGGGACTGCTGGTACTCTTAATGGACAGCCTGAATGCTTATGGAATTTCCAATAATAAATAGCATTATTGTGATCCTTTACAGAAGATCCTGGAAGAAATTGTTTGTATTTATAATCTTAAGAGAAAAATATTCTCAGTTTTCTCTGCAATGGAGAGAGGCTATATTGGAAGAAATTTTACATATTATTAATGCATTTGTTCTTAAGATGCCTTGTTCTACACCTCGTATTACTTGTTGCTTCAACTGTATTTGTAAAAAAACATTCGTGTTCTTTTAAGTGGGCCCATGAACATTGCTTTGTGGGAAATCTTTGAAATCTGTGAAACCCCAAAGCAATTTCAAGTCATGGTATTAAATAAGTACAAATTACAGGGAAATCTAATTTAAAAATGTTGCCTAAAAATTAGGAAAACCTATGAAGCATCAACAAGAGATTAAAAAATTCAGATTCAGAACTGAGAATTGGAAAGATTTTGAATGTTGCCTCAAAGATGGTTTAAATAAACTTCTACTCTCAGGAATCCCGTGATTTGACAGGAGAGTCAGAAGTGGTTCTGGAGGAGTCTGAGGGCAGAATAGTTAGCAAATGTTCCATTCCTGGCTTCACATTTGGAAAGACATGGTTTCTGGGGGAAACATTTCTAATACTGGCTGTCCAGTGAGATAAAATTCACTCTAAATCTGTACTACCCATTAAGCCTCCCCTAGTCTAAACATGGGATGGGGAATAAACTACATACAAATTCCCAAACAAAACCAGTGAGCCAGAGAAAAGTGAATTAACAGGAATGTAACACTTTTACTGAAGAAGCTAATCCACATATACTTCAATATACTGAATCTGAAAACAGATATTTCAATAAATCTATTTTATAACATTTCCACTCTCAAGTCATCTCATAAAATTTGCAATGTTACACTGGGCACATTAAATGCTACCGGTATTTATAAGGATGATTTAGAACCTGGTGCTCTTTTGTAAAATTTTCCTTGCAACAATTACATGTATTTGGATACAATGCACTTTCATTTCAGTGAACAGTTAAATAGAAGTGCTAGAAAGGAAGTTCTGGCAATAATGATATTAGGATGACTGCCAAAGCATCATACATAAAATCTGAGAGGTTAGACCATGGGAGTGATTAGCAATTCCCTATAAATGTCTTTGCCCCTGTCATTCCATTCATTACTCCTTAGGTGAGGTATTGATTCCAAAGTTGTTTTTTCAGGCTTCACCCTGCCTTAGATATTTTCCTTCATCATTGCTTTCCTCTGGCAGCTATTTGGCACATCCACGATTCTATTCCTAACAGCTGGATTTGAAAGTTACAGAACTGTTAGGTTAGTGGACACTTTTCAGACTACTATTATCCAGCATTCATTCATGACCTGACCCCTGACAGGGAGGGGTACCTACTGCCCTTCAGCTTATGTGTGAATGCCTCTGAGTGTGTTATGAAGTCACTTTTCAGAACTGATGTCTTTCTTTTTAGGGTTAGCCATGAGCATTTTCAGTGGTCTGGAGAGGTCAGCCTCCTTGCCTGGTAGGTTGTTTACTTTTCAGCTGATCAAATAACGAGAAAGTCAGAATACAGCCAGAGTAACGAGTTACCATCTATCTCTCCACATGTTTACACTTCTACTGATAGAGCTAGATTTGAAATACAAATATTCAAACTAGATTTGAAATACAGTGAAACTGTATCTATTTGCTAGATACAGAGCCTGGATTCCTTCATTCTGTCCTCTTTGTGTCACATCTTGTTTCTCAATACACAGCCCAAGTACATATATATAAACTCTCTCTCTCCATGCATACATAAAGTGTGACCCACTTGACTTATTTTGCTACTGACTCCTTTATTAAATTCATTTTTTTCATAGTTTTTATGAAAACACTATAATTTACAAAAGTGTTCAAGACAGAGTTGTTTCAGTCTGATCTGTTCTGAACTTTTCTTATTGTTGTCTAAGAGGAATTTTTGCAAAGTGAACAGCCAAATCGGAACTGCCCATCAGAGAGCAACCAGAACATGCTCCAGTAAAGGCCTTACCACTTGATGATTTTCATGACCAGCTGAATTTAGAATTACCAAACAAAGCTCACTTGGGAGAGCGAGTTCACAGAGTAAAAGGGTTTGTTGAATTTCATTTGTTGAACAAGATAAAAAAATGCTTGTGCCTAAAAAGTTCATTACATTTTATTGCTAATTTGAAGAATTTTCTTTGCTTACCACAAATTTAAAGATAGGGAATTTCCAGAGTAGACAAGGAATTAATACCAGACAAGTTTGTAGAAATTAAAGCCACAATACACAGAGCGGTAAACAGTAACCAGTAACCATGTTGAGACAGAAGATCTCGGTGCATTAGTCTCTGATGTTCTGAAATAACAGTGTTATCTAACTTCACTTGGCATTCAGTTAGTCTCCATTCCTCAACAGCATCAACTCCTCCAGGTAGAAAAGAACAGTGGAATAATGCCATTTAAGATACTGAAAGCTAAACCATTCTTAAATGGGCTATTCTACACCCATAGTAAATGAAATAAACAATTTAATTTTAATTGGTTGAGCATTTAAAATCACTTGTATCACTTGTCTTCCCATTGTTCATCGATTTGCTCGAGTAGACACCATCTCCATATGTGCTGCCACATGCAAATGTAGCCAAAGGGCATCTGCTTGCACCAGGAACATGAAGAGCCTCAAACCATTCCTTCAGGTCATCGGAATGAGGTCTATAATTGTTACTAGTTTTTGGCATATCAAATACGACATGGGTAGCTTGCCAGGCTCTGCCATGTGAGCGGGATACTCTCATAGAAGCCTCTCATCTCGTGGATTTATTGATAAACCATACAGCCACAAAGAGGCTACACAAGACTGGGAAAGATCAGCTTTTCTGCTGGGTGGAGCTCTGACGAGCTGTGGAGTCTGAATGTTGAAAATGGCAGCCTCCATGGTGTGGGAATTCCCCTGGCTTCTTGAAAGGCTCTGCAATGAGAGTGTGCCAGGGCTAGAACCTGCCTTCCTTACTGTGCACCTTATGATCAGCTGTCAGCCTGGGCACAGAAAGACCCGGTGGCAGCTCTGACCCATGAATCAGAGTCTCTGCATTAGGCGTACCTGGGTTTGAGGCTCTTCATATTCCTGAATCAACCAGATGCCATTGGGCTACATTGGGACGTGATAGGGTCCAATGGAAATGTTACTGGTGCCCGCTCGAGCAAATCGATGAATAACTGGATTCAAGTGATCAAGTGATCAACCTGTAGGGTGTGACTCTGATGAGCAGTGCTTGTAATCAGCTCTTCTGTTGGGAGGAGCTCTGATGAGCTGTGGAGTCCGGATGTTGAAAATGGTGAACCGCATGGTATGGGGGGTTCCTCTGGGATGCTTGTAAGGCTCTGTTTATTACTTTAAAATAATCACTTGATCACTTGAATCCTGTAACATTTCCATTGGACCCTATCACGTGCCAATGTAGCCCAATGGCATCTGGTTGATTCAGGAATATGAAGAGACTCAAACCTCTTTCTTTACAAGGAAGTCTGATCATCTTGTAGGTGGGCAGCCAAGTGATCTTTTGACATCCCATGGGATCCAGTCGGTAATGGCTCTAGTCCAGCGGTTGTCTCCAAATCGCATTACATGTCCAGCCCATCTGATTTTCAATGCCTTGGCAAACGAGACAGCGTCCCTGACTCTGGAATAGTGATGGTGGTCAGAACTCCGGATTCCTTTTCTCACTTGAGTGAGGCGTGATATTCCAAGCATAGCTCTTTCGATGCCTCTCTGGGAGACCCGAATAGCATTCTCATCCTCCTTTTGTAGGGCCCAGGTCTCTGAGGCGTATGTTAATGCAGAGAGAACGGTGGAGTCAAAGAGATGTGCCCGGAACGGAGGTTCTTTGTCCTTTCAGCTATTTCTTCGATGCCTTTGAAGGCATTCCATGCCCCTCTCTTCCTCCTGCGCAGCTCAGGTTTGAGGTCGTTCATCATGTTGATTTCTCAACCTAGGTACACATAACTGCTGCATTCAGAGATGTTTGTTCCATTGAGAGTGAATAGGGCCTCTGGAACTAGTTCATTCTTCATGAACATTGTTTTCTTTAGATTCAGCTGTAGATCTATCTTTGCACATTCTCGGTCAAAGTCAGCCAGCATTTGTGCTGCTTGGATAATGTTTGGTGTTATTAGAACGATGTCATCAGCGAAGCGGGAGGTGGTGTAGTTGCCGACCATCTATCTTCACTCCCATTCCTTCCCATTCTAATTGTTGCATGATGTTCTCGAGGGTGGCGCTGAAGAGTTTTGGTGAAATGGTATCACTCTGTCGAACCCCTCTTTTCACATTAATGATCACTTCTTTGTAGAATGGTGAGATCCTGGTGGTGAATCCATAATACAGCTCACGAAGGATCTTGATTTATTGGGTTTGAACACCCTGTTTGGCTAGGGCTTCGATGACTGCTTCAGTCTCCACAGAATCAAAAGCTTTCTGTAAATCAATGAACGTGAGACAGAGCGGCATCTTGTACTCCCTACAAACCTTGATGAGCTTGGTTACTGTGTGGATATGGTCGATTGTGCTGAATCCTTTCCGGAAGCCTGCTTGCTCGCATGGTTGTCCTTCATCTAGTGTTCTGCTAATTCTGTTCAGGATGACTCGTGTAAACAGCTTGTAGATGACAGACAACAGGCAGATGGGGCGATAGTTGCCGATGTCGTGAATGTCTCCCTTCTTGAACAGTAGAACTGTCCTGCTGGTTTTCCATTGGGAGGGCACCTTGCATTCGGATAGGTAGCGTGTGAAGAGCCGAGCTAGTGTATTGATGAGTACCGATGGCAGATTCTTCAGGTGTTTGGGTCTGACTTTGTCTGGGCCTGGTGCTGTTCCCTTCTTTTTTTAGACAGAGTATTCTTTTTTTTTGTTTTTTTTTTTTTCCTTCTTGACAAGATGTCATGTCAGATTTCAGAAGGGAGAACGTTGGGAATGACATATCCATCCTGTGGAATTTGGTATGTGGGCAGGTGGATGTGGCTATTAAAGAGATTTGAGTAGAAGTCCTGGATAATCTTCTCCATTGCCTTTCTGGAAGATGTGATAGATCCATCAGGGCATCGGAGGGCAGTCATCTTGGTCTTATAGTTGGCAAAGGACAGGCGGGCAGTGCGAATGCTTTTCCCGGCTTCTGCTGCATCTTCCAGTATTTCTGCTCTTCTGTTTTTGAGGTCTTCTTTTATCGCTTCTCTGCACCGTTTAGCAAGCTTGGGCATTAGCATTTGGTCTCCTGAGGCTCGCGCCTTGCCACGTTGGCGAATGAGCTCAAGAGTTTCTGAAGACAGGCGTTCTTTTGTGTCTTTCTCTCTCTTGGCATTCTTCGCACAATCATGGAGGTGCTGAACCAGTCGGTTGTATTCTTCATCGATGTTGTCAATCATGGTATCTTCCCATGTTGCTGCAATGGTGCCAAAGAGTTCCCAGTTGGTGATCGTTCTAGGAGTTCTCTTCTTAAACTTTGCAGCCTTTTCTCCCCATTGCAGGAAGTAGAATTTTGCACGAAGGAGAAGGTGGTCTGATCCTGTATGGAATTTGGGGACGACAGCTACATCGGTCAGACAAAACCGTCGATTGAAGTTGATGTGGTCAATTTCCATAGTGGAACTGTCTGCCAGGAGATTCCCATGTCCAACGTTTCACTTCAGCTTTCTGGAACTGTGACTTCCCATGAATGGTCTTGGTGAACATGATGAACTCAGATAGTCTCTCACCCTGTTCGTTCCATTCTAGGCCATGGGTCCCGATGTGGAGTTCTTCAACCGATCTTCTTGGTCCTATCTTGGCATTAAAATCACCGACTATGATCTTGTAGAAGGTGTGATCTTTTTTATAGAACTCCTCCAATTCCATGTAGAATTTCTCAATTTCATCTTCTTTTTATGTGGATGTTGGTACACAGACAATGCAGATAGAAATTGCTGGCAGTAGGCCACATCTCTTCAAGTGTTATCATCCTATTCGGTTTGTTAGGCATTCAAATGAATCAATTGGCCATGTTCGTGTTGACAAGGACACCAACGCCACAGATGCCTCTTTCGTCGCATGTTCCAAGGAACAATTCTTATCCGGGGTCAAATATAGCATGATGCAACTCATGCCTCCTCGTCTCAGTCAGACCAATGATGTCGTACTTGATCTTTTGCGCTTGCACCATCAGATCCTCAATATATACTTCCGATGCCAGCGTACGTGCATTGAAAGTACACACAGTCATTTTAGTCCTTCGTTTTGGCAGCCTAGGATGGCCATGAAATTTTATCAGGCACTGCTTGTTTGCCTTTCTTACTGCTGCCATAGTAAGGGCTCTTTTGGGGTCAGGAAAATAAACGTTTCTGTTACTGGATTTGGCATATCGAACACGCAACGGACAGCTTGCCAGGCTCTGCCATGCGGGCGCTATATTCTCATTACTTTGTGGGGCTCTCTCAGAGGGGTGGGTAGAATATTTACGGTAATTTGGAGGTAAATCCAAATTACCTCTATTTTATTTTAAAATATTTTAAAATATTTTAAAATAATAAGGTTTTTTAATAGGGAAAATTTTCTTTTGTACATCTTCCTACATGTCATGACTGTTTGGGAAAACTATAAAAGTTAGCAATTTGAAAGGGGTGATGCCTCTATTTTGAGGTAAAGGCATTATAATCAATTCACTAATTTTGAATTTAATTTACTGTCTGGACTCAGATACAGGGGCAGAGCTGCTACTGGCTCTCCCTGTGCTCAGCTGATCATGAGGCGCCCAGGAGGGAAAGTGTGTTCTAGCCTTGACCCGCTATCCCAATAGAGCCTTACAAGGAACCAGAGGAACTGCACACCCTGAGAGCAACAATTTTCAACATCCACAGCACAGCTTGTCAGAGATCCACCCAAAAGATAAGCTGATTTCTCCCAGTTGCATAGTGGCAGTTCATCAGTAAATTCATGAGATGAGAGCCTACTACTGAGATATCCCACCTGCACAGCAGAGCCTGGCAAGGTACCCGTGTCGTATTTGATATGCCAAAAACCAGTAATAATTATGGACCTCATTTCCATGACCTGAAGGAATGGTTTGAGGTTCTTAGTGTTCCTACAGTGAGCAGATGCCCTTGGGCTATACCAGCATGCTACAGGACATATGATGTTACTGGTGCCTGCTTGAGCAATCAATGAACAATGAGAAGCAAGTGATACAAGTGAAGTGATTTACTGTCTATATTGTAGTTGATATTAGTAATTATCTAGTATTAATAATTTATTTTCTTCTCAGCTACTTCTCAGAAGCTGTATTTGTTTTGTTTTGTAGCTACACCTGGCAGTGCTCAGCACTTACTACTGACTAGGGATCACTCTTTCCTCAGCGGACCATATGAGGTGCCAGGGGTCAAACCTGAGTTGGCCATGTGTGAAACAAGGACACTATTTACTGTCATTCCGATTGTTCTATACCCCTATTTTTTACAGTATCTCTACCAATAATATCCTGTGACAAACAGTGCATTATAATTATAATTGTAAGACATATCACAATTTGAAACAGTTTGTGGTGTTGGCTTAAGTCCCTGCTATGCCCTACATCAAGTACAAAGGTAACACTTATTGAAACATTATCCTTTTTGGATGAGAAATAATATTCAGCATTTATGCAAATATGTCTTGATGTTCTTTTTCTCTGAAACCTATTTGTTTTTTTTAATACCTTTTTCCTTCCTGCACTCTGTGCTAACACCTGAGCGCTCATTTAATATTAAAGTGAATGCAGTGGCCAGAAAGAAAAACAGGGGGCTAGTCTCTTTCCTTGCACATTGTTACTCTAGTTTAATTCCCAACACAGTAGAAGAGTCCCCAAAGCATCACCAGGGGTCACTCTAGCGCATAGAACCAGAAGTAGCCTTGCCACATGTGGCCTATCTTGGAGAAAAAGAAAGGCCAGTGCCTTGTTTAGGTTGAGGATGGTTTTAATGTTCACACCAGCTCCAGAGCAACCTGGGAATGCCTGGGTATGGAATCACACTGAAGTTTCTTCCTCTGTTGCCAAACCTGTATTCTTTATTTCCTTTAACTCAGGCCCTAACCCACTCCCATCAGTAAACATTCCACATTGCCATTGCCCATATTAGAATTTGTTTCCTAAGAAACCAACTTAAAACATGCTTCAAAAATAGCTGGAGATTGTAGAGTAATGAGACACCATTTTTCCCTCAAAAGCTCAAAGGCTGTCTAAGCAATTACCACTTAGTCATGGAACTTTCTTTGGTGGCCAGACACCAAGTTTTTCTGTCTCAGAAGTAGTTTCCTGGACAGACTGTTTATAGATTTGACTTTATGATCAAAATCTGCTTGTATATAAAGCTTGAAATGTGCTTATTGTTGAATAAAGGCTACGTGAATGCCCGAGTCTGGGGTCAGGTATAGAACGAGAACAAATGACAGGTCTTATTCTTCATCTCACTTCTCCTAGTCTCTAAAGGTAATTATCATTGCCTTTGGGGTGGGAGGACTTTTCCTGAGGAACAAAACCAGGTGCAGATGCACTATGAGGCTTTAAGTTCTCCAACATGCAGGCCAGACTCTCCTCTCAACCTGCGGTCACTGAGGCTTCCATAATCTCCATAGAGAGAGGGTCCATACAAGGATCCTAGACCCATCAGTGGTGCTGTGACTCTTCCTGCCAATAACTGCTACCCAGGATCCCAGACTACATTGCTTCTTTCTGCACAGGTGAGTCCAGTGAGCAGCTTCTCACATTACATTTGTTTTCACACTCTGCCACTCTGGTAGGACTCAAAAGCTGTTGCCAGCAGATAAAGTGGCACATAAAGAAGTTGACAAGGGTAGAGAACATATGGAGGAGTCGGTGCATGTTGTTAAGTGTAAATACCATTTGAAATTGTCTTTTTAATTACTGCACACTTGACTGCGCTGTTGCAAAACCAGAATATCTAGTGACTGCACAAAACAGTTAAGAAAAGAAAAAATAAAAAAGGCTGTTTAGTATATCTGCATATACATAAGAATGGAGGTAAGGGGTGGAAAATCAAATGGATTTGGTCACTTCCACAGATTCTATATTGGACTGAAATTTTCACTATTTAGTGAATCATTCGGTACAATGAGATGATTTTAAAAACATGAGGCAAAACTTGATTTATACTTCTGTAATGCTTTTTTACTCTTTAAATTTTCATTTAAGTATGTTTTGGGGACAATGTGCTCAAATTTGGATTCTGGAAGATGAAGATGGGAATCAATAAATCAAAAACATTCTTTGCCTTCTGCTGACATAAATAAAGACTTAGGCTTTAGCTGTTTTATGGATGGTCTGAATGTCACTGGGACTCTAGTTTTCTCTAACTGCTGACATTTAAGATCTTGATCGAGGATACCTGCTTCTTCTTTGACTCTTTCTTATCTGATCCAAGCTCCTTGTGGGTTGCTTCCAAAACTATTAGCAGAATGAGGTTTAGAAGAAAGAGATACACATCATTCTCCAGAGAAGAAACTGGCCTCATCTCTGAATTCACATCACACTCAAAGATCTTAGTGATACAAGATCTGTTCTTCCAAAACCTTGTATGTTGCTTCACTCCTGAAGCTTACCACTGGAAGCAAGAACCCTGTTTCTCCCTGAATTGAGTATCAGCATCTCTGCCTGCACTCCGTCCAATGAGCGCCTCATGGAACAGTTCCACCTACTCCTGTCATTTAGATTATCTAAAGGAGAGGGGACGATATAAACTTAATCACCAAATACTTTTATTGTTTTCCTTTAGAGAACGTCCTCTTCCCTCTTTAGACAATTCCTAAAGTCACTGGTATGGGGTGGTGGTTACTGAACAATTTTGCAATTGTTTTGTCCTATGATGCTCTTTCTAGGATATCTTTTTTAGGTTGTCTGATTGCTGATCAGTGTTGATTTCGTCCAGTGTACTTAGTAAAAAATTTCCAAGCAGAAAAAGTTCAATAATCTTTTGTGAAAAGGAATGCAGGTAATTAGTGTGCAAAATTAGAAACGAAGCTGGTAAGACAGAGAAGAATGGAACATTGCCTCTACCTTCCTCCAGTTCTGGTCTCTTGCTGTGACTTGTTTTCCACCAAACCCAGTAGTCGGCCGCCTCTGAAATACAGCTGATGGGATCCTCACTTATGCTGAGGACAGCCAGAGGTGGAGCGATGAGGCAGTGGGTCAGAGGACTCAGGACTATTGCCCACCGTCTCCTCTAGTTTCATTCTTCTTTAAGTTAGACTGGAAATCCAGAAAAGCATTATTTTGTATTGTTCGCTTCCTTAGTTGTTAAGGCAATTCTCGTTTGGACTGACTCCTATATGAGATCTCAGTTTAAAGCTTTACTGAGCCATAGAAGAATTGATTTATCCAGTGAGGTCTACACAGAGGTTCCAAGAGAAGGTAGCATTTAGGGAGCAGAAAGAGAACATACAGCAAACTTTTTGTGCTCTTGTGTTTTTGCAAAACCATGGTAATTAGTTCATGAACCTGCCATGGAGGCAGGCTAGGGGAGGGAGAGGGGATCAGGACTGTGGTGGTGGGAAATGGGCACTGGTGGAAGGATGGGTGCTGGAACACTGTATAACCGAAACCCAAATATGAACATCTTATGAACATCTTTGTAATTGTGTATCTCACGGTGGTATAATAAAAGTACTTTAAAAAACTGTTTTTAAAGTACAAAAATAGTTTTTTTAAAAAAACTTCTGATACACTTTTTTTATTTACAAACAAAATGTATATACTTAATTATAAGATGAATATCTATGCACTGAAGAGGAATCTCTATTAACTTTGTGAATTAAAGATCAAACCCACAATATTAATGTCTTAATGGGTTTTATTGCTCTGTCAGAATTAAATCCCTTTTAAATAAAACATAGATTTAATTATTTATAACAGAAATTATACTGATAATTTCAGAATCAAAAATTATCATTATGATTTTAGGATTTCACATTGTAAAGGCATCCTTTTGTAGCTAGTGGATTTCTTCTTTCAACATTGTTTATATCAAGAGACTTATAACTTAGAGTACTCTTTTGTATGGTAAAACTATTTAATAAAACAATAATCTTTGGAAAAGTGACCCTTACTTCACAATGAATTTTCTGTACAATAACTTCCAAGTCATCTAAACAGATTATCATAGATTCCCAGATTATTATTTAATTCAGAGTAATAGATGTGTAACCTGTGTCATCAGTTTTCCATTCCAATTTAAAAAATTTTCATTGAACTCATGCCCAACTACTTTACCTTAAGTTTCTAGACATTTTTATTTGTTGTCTTAAATCTAGAAAGAACAATTTCTGTGTGTTTATTTATTTCCTGTATCTCTCTCTGCATGTTGCCCATAAATTTTAGTTTCTGTTTTACATTTCATTAAAGGTGTACTGTAATTTTAATTCATGATACTCATAAACTTAAATCTCATTACCTTTTTATCTAAAAAGAAAAAAGTTTCTTTTTAGATTAACAGAAAAGGAACTAAACTTCATTGAAAATGTTCTTTTTATGGACTACTTAATAGCCATTACTTAGGAAATTACATTCTGGGAACATATTAGTTGCTAGAGATACAAAACAGTCAAACTAGTAACACAGTTTCTGTGTTGGAAGAGTCCACAATCCTTAAAAAATAAGTAGGACATCTTAATTATTAACTTCAGGTTCAGAATTATAGTAGTGACCAGAAATCTTAGGTCTGTTTTACAAATTGGTCTTACCAATGAGGTGAATCCATTTAGCCCCTTTGTTAGGTTAGTAAGAAAACATAAATGCGTTAGACAGTAGCAATTAGGAGTCTGTGAACCCTTACTTTACTTCTTTTTAGAATTTTGGCCTTGTTTGAACAAGAACAACAACTTCAGTTTCTTCTATATCAGTGGCTTCTCGTTTGATAATTCACTTCTACAGAGACAAAGCACTGTGGGTTTTTCTCATTAATCATCATCTCAGTTAAAACGTGAAGACACTTTAATTTCAAGTTTCAGTTTGGATACAGGTTTATTGATCATTGTCTCTTTAAAATTCATTATGTTTATCACATGCCTGCCTGCATATACAGCAGGCCCTTAAATATCGTGTTGTTACAAAATGCTGTAACAAATGTTTGTTTTGCAAACAAGACATTTTCCAGTTGGGTGCATTATGTGTGTGAACTTGACACTGTCTCTTCCAATGTCTGATGACATTTTTTGGGGGATGCCTTCGCTATGTCCCGCATCCTAAAATGTGTGTATGTGTGCACGCGCACATGTGTACAATTCCTCATCATGTCTCAACTGCCCCAATTTCACTGAGCGTCAGTGTGTGCATGATGTATCTGCTGTGAAAGGTCAGCCTCCAGCCGAGAGTTTGGTCCACCCTCCTACCATGAACTGCTAGGGATAAATGTCAGCCATCTACAGTCTTGAACTATAAGATGTAGGTTGGAAAATGACTGGATGATCTCCTTCAGTTTCATACATGTTCTGCAAACTGCATGGTTTCATACATTCTTAGAACTTCATAGTATACCAAAAAGCACAAAACTACAATAAATAACAACTGATTTAAATAAATAAAATGCTTAAAAATAAAACGAATGGATAAGACATATGATTATTTAATAGTTGAAATGGCTTTCATTAACTTTATATGTTTTGTGATTTTATATTTTTTACCAGAAATATGCTCTTGCAACTTAATTCTTATTGATATCAGTTACACTAGAGAAAAATTAAGTTTGTTTCACTTTCTTTTGCTTAGTACTTCTGTTTCTAAGAATATTATGGACAGACTTACAATATATGGTTGAGCATATGAAAGTTATCTTTCAATTAAGAAGCCTCTTCCCACTGGCATTTCATTCTTTTGAAATACTTTTGAACATTGTCTCCAAGAGATCCAGTGAGTGTGGACATGTGACAGCTTTTGGTTTAAGAATTTCTAAACAAACTCTGAATCTTCTTCACAGGAAAAAATTGGGAGGCACTTACTTGAAGTTGCACATGATTATATTAGTCTCTGTTAGTCTCTATTAAGAAATACTGTCCCATCACATCTAAGGAGTACAAAGGCGCCTGAGTAATGAAACCACAAATGAGTTTTCTCAGGTTCCAATTTACCAAAATCACTAAATGTCTCCTCAGATGTTAAAAATATAGGCTCCAAGAAAATGGATTTCCAGACATAGACGTTTCTGAAGAGAGCAGAAAAAGAAGAAACGGCAAATACTGAGATGATCAGTCGAGAAATGCTTTATAAAGGGACTGGGGAGATACTGCAAGGAGTAAAACAGTTGCCTTGCATATAGGCCACATAATTCAGTCTCAGTATTACATATGATTCCCAGAGTACTGTTAGTTATTCCTGAGCACAGAGTGCAGAGCACTCCTACAGTGCCCAAAATAAACCCAAACAAACCAAAACCCATAAATGTTTGCCTGTGAAGCACCCCATGCAGGAACTAAGGGGTGTGCTTCTAGGCAACAATAATATGGATTTGTGAGGACCAATAATTCTTTGTTGCAGCAAAACATTTAAACTTATAAATAGCTTTGTTGTAAGACCCACAAGATAAAATTTACCATCCTCACCACTTTAAGTATCTATCTACTTCAATGACAGTATGTATACTTACATCATCGTGCTACTTTGGGGATTTAGGGAAAACCACCCCCAAATATCCAAAGGTGGCATATAATTACTTTAAGTGAGAGTTAATTGAGAAGCAGCTGAATCAAGAAGAAAGTCCAGCCTTCTGGAAACCTCCCCATGCACCAGGTGGTGAAGAAATGCTTTTATTGCTAGAGTGCATTTGAGGTGAAGATTGCTGTGGAAGCAGATCTGTATTTTTTTTCCTTACTAATAAGTTCTGATTCTAAAGTTTCACTGTCTTGTCCGTTCTTCATCATTTTATTCTTTTCCTGAAGGCACAGAGTCCACTTATTTGGGTTTCTATTTGGTCCCTCTTCTATAATGCCTCTCTACTACAAAATGGAATTTGTCTTTTGATTCTTCTGTTAGTCTGCCTTGCTTCTGTTTCATTATTAGGCCAATCAAAAACATCAAAAAGGAGATGAGGTAAATTTTCCACTCAACACACCACTACACACTCACAGGATGACTTTCATTCTACACACCTGAAAGTCCTTATCTATTAGAAGAATAAATTCCTTCCACTGTGCTGGAAGGAATTTAAATTCCTTATCTATTAGAAGAATAAATTCCTTCCACTGTGCTGTGGAAGGAATTTACCACTGTCTTCCCCCAGCACCTGGAAATCAATGTCTCCAGTTACCTTGGGTGTCTCAGAATAAGTGGAATCATATACAACTTGTCCTTTTGTGAGATTTCTATTGGACGGAGTTCCTTATTCTTCATCTATGTTGTAACATATATCAGAAACTTCTTTTTGAAGTTAAACAATGTTTCTTTGCATCACACACACACACACACACACAACACATTGTATTTTTTTTATTCCTGCCTGTAGCTATTGTAGCATATGAATCAATATCTCTTTGAGACCCTGATTTCGTTTCTCTAAGATATATACACCCAGCAGTAACATTTTCTTTATCAGTTTTTTGTTTAATCTTTGAGGAAGCACCATAATGTTTTCCAAAACAACTCTCACTTCACTTGTCTTCCAGTTGTTCATCGATTTTCTTGGGCACCAGTAACATCTCCATTTTTCCCTGTTATGTGCTAGAATAGCCCAAGGACCTCTGCTCACTCCAGAAACATAAAGAGCCTCAAGCCATTCCTTCAGGTCATAAGAATGAGGTCTATTATTGTTACTGTTTTGGGCATATCAAATACGACACAGGTAGCTTTCCAGGCTCTGCCGCACCAGGCGCTCTTAGTTCTTGTGTTTACTGATGTACTGCACAGTACAAAGTGGTCTTATGCAACAGGGAGAGATGGTAGCAGCTTCATCTATGTTTGTGAAATAGGATTCTCTCTTGGGTGGAGCTCTGACAAGCTGTGGAATCCGGACGGTGAAAATGGCTACCATTATGGTGCGGGGGTTCCTCTGACTTCTTCTGAGGCTCTGTTGGGGTGGTGGTCCAAGGCACACTAAAACAACTATATCATTTTATATTCCTGTCAATGGTGTTTCTAGAGTTCCAGTCTTTCCACTTTTTACCAGGGCTAATTAAGTTCTGAAATGTTGATTCATTCTAATTATGTGAGATGGGATTGAGATTCACATTTACTTAGTGATTACTGCTGTGGAACATTTTTCATGTACTTATTGGTCCTGTGAAATCTTTTTAGTATATTTCTATCCTTTTCCCAGTTTGAAATTTGGGCTTTTTACCCGTGTTGTTACTTATACTCTATGTATATATTTTAAATCAAATTCTTTCAGCAAGTATTTGTTGAATACTATATGTTTATTATTAATTATGTTTAGATGTTTTTACTGCAAAACACTTTCAACATGACATATGGAAATTCACTTAATGGTGACTTATTTGTAAATAATGTTACTTGCCATTTCTTGTTAGAAAAATAGTGGAGAAGTTACTTTTATGAGACAGGAGCAGATCTTAGAACGTTTTTTTTCTTGAAATTGATTAAGGCACCACCTGGAAGCCTTATGGCACTCTGGTGTTTTAAGTTCACTTTTTAATAGTAGTAGATAAATTATCGGTAAGTAAAATTACTTAGTGTAATTTTCAAGCAATATTCCCTCAAGCTTATAATAGCAAAGTTTAGTACTTATCTGGGAATAAATTGGGCTAATTGTGCATCTGCTGACTATCATTTTGGGATTCTATTACATTTCTGAAAAGATAGAATGATTATGACAAATACCTTTCCAATTATGGTTGCTTCAACCTGATGAAACTAGCCTTAATTAAATTTTTACCTTTAATACTTTACAATTGGAGGTGGGGAAAAAGAGCAATAGTACTGTGAGAGAGAAGCTTACCTTGCATGCAGCTGACCTGGGTTCAATCCCTGATAGCCCAAATTTCTCGAATATGGCCAGGAGTGATCTCTGAGCCCTGCTACAATGATCCTTAGTACAGAAGAAGGAGTAAGCCCTGAGCATACTAAGAGTGACCCACAAGCATAAATTTAAAATAATTAAAATTAAAAGTAAAATTTCTGCTAGGATCTTTATTTTTCTCTCTTTTAAGATTTTGAAATAATATAAATTATAGTTATTAATCATAGTTATTTTTTATGGAATAAAGTCTACTCCTCAATCTTTCAAGATGAAATTGAAAAACTGAATCCTGAAAAAGTTTTTTGGATGGGACAACCCCAAGCTCTGCTTTTAGCTTTTCCTGCCTTTGTACTCAGCAATCACTATAGGTGGGGCTTGGAGTATCATTTGGGAAAGCCAGTATTGAACTCTGGTGGGCTTCATGCCAGGCAAGTTCCTTACCTGTTGTACTATTTCTACGGCTTCAGTCCTGAAAACTTAAAATTTTTGATTTAGTGATCTAATCTAGCATTTAAGTATTAGAATTCAGAATTCAGTGCTCATAATTTTCTTTGGAGAACTAATTTTAAATGGTCTGTCTCACTACCAGTGATGAAATTGAGAAATTCTACTTGGAATTGGAGGAGTTCTATAAAAAAGATCACACTTTCTACAAGATCATAGTCGGTGATTTTAATGCCAAGATAGGACCAAGAAGATCGGCTGAAGAACTCCACATCAGAACCCATGACCTAGAATGGAACGAACAGGGTGAGAGACTATCTGAGTTCATCATGTCCACCAAGACCATTCATGGGAACTCACAGTTCAAGAAAGCTGAAGCGAAACGTTGGACATGGGGATCTCCTGGCAGACAGTTCCACAAAGAAATTGACCACATCATCTTCAATCGACGGTTTTGTCTGACCGATGTTGCTGTCATCCCCAAATTCCACACAAGATCGGACCACCGTCTCCCTTCGTGCAAAATTCTACTTCCCGCAACTGAGAGAAAAGGCTGCAAAGTTTAAGAAGAGAACTCCCAGAACAACCACCAACTGGGAACTCTTTGGCACCATTGCAGCAACATGGGAAGATAACATCAGTGATGACATCGATGAAGAATACAACCGACTGGTTCAGCACCTCCATGATTGTGCGAAGAATATCGAGAGAGAGAAAGACACAAAAGGACACCTGTCTTCAGAAACTCTCGAGCTCATTCGCCAACGTGGCAAGGCGCGAGCCTCAGGAGACCAAATGCTAACATCCAAGCTTGCTAAACGGTGCAGAGAAGCGATAAAAGAAGACCTCAAAAACAGAAGAGCAGAAATACTGGAAGATGCAGCAGAAGCCAGGAAAAGCATTCACACTGCCCGCCTGTCCTGTGTCAACTATAAGACCAAGATGACGGCCCTCCGATGCCCTGATGGATCTATCACATCTTCCAGAAAGGCAATGGAGAAGATTATCCAGGACTTCTCAAATCTCTTTGATAGCCACATCCACCTGCCCACATACCAAATTCCACAGGATGGATATGCTATTCCCAACGTTCTCCCTTCTGAAATCTGACATGACATCTTGTCTGTAAAGAAGGGAACAGCACCAGGCCCAGACAAAGTCAGACCCGAACACCTGAAGAATCTGCCATCGGTACTCATTAATACACTAGCTCGGCTCTTCACACGATACCTGTCCGAAAGCAAGGTGCCCTCCCAATGGAAAACCAGCAGGACAGTTCTACTGTTCAAGAAGGGAGACATTCACGACATCAGCAACTATCGCCCCATCTGCCTGTTGTCTGTCATCTACAAGCTGTTTACACGAGTCATCCTGAACAGGATTAGCAGAACACTAGATGAAGGACAACCATGCGAGCAAGCAGGCTTCCGGAAAGGATTCAGCAAAATAGACCATATCCACACAGTAAACCAAGCTCATCGAGGTTTGTAGGGAGTACAAGATGCCGCTGTGTCTCACGTTCATTGATTTACAGAAAGCCTTTGATTCTGTGGACAGTGAAGCAGTCATCGAAGCCCTAGCCAAACAGGGTGTTCAAACCCAATACATCAAGATCCTTCGTGAGCTGTATTATGGATTCACCACCAGGATCTCACCATTCTACAAAGAAGTGATCATTAATGTGAAAAGAGGAGTTCGACAGAGTGATACCATTTCACCAAAACTCTTCAGCGCCACCCTCGAGAACATCATGCACCAATTAGAATGGGAAGGAATGGGAGTGAAGATAGATGGTCGGCAACTACACCACTTCAGCTTCGCTGATGACATCATTCTAATAACACCAAACATTAGCCAAGCGGCACAAATGCTGCCTGACTTCGACCGAGAATGTGGAAAGATAGGTCTACAGCTGAATCTAAAGAAAACTATGTTCATAAAGAATGAACTAGTTCCAGAGGCCCCATTCACTCTCAATGGAACAAACATCGCTGAATGCAGCAGTTATGTGTACCTAGGTCAAGAAATCAACATTATGAACGACCTCAAACCTGAGCTGCGCAGGAGGAAGAGAGCAGCATGGAATGCCTTCAAAGGCATCGAAGAAATAACTAAAAGGACAAAGAACCTCCGGCTCCGGGCACATCTCTTTGACTCCACTGTTATCCCTGCATTAACATAAGCCTCAGAGACCTGGGCCCTACGAAAGCAGGATGAGAATGCTATTCGGGTCTCCCAGAGAGGCATCGAAAGAGCTATGCTTGGAATATCACGCCTCACTCAAGTGAGAGAAGGAATCCAGAGTTCTGACCTCCGTCACTATTCCAGAACCAGGGACGCTGTCTTGTTTGCCAAGGCATCGAAAATCAGATGGGCTGGACATGTAATGCGATTTGGAGACAACCACTGGACTAGGGCCATTACTGACTGGATCCCACTGGATGTCAAAAGATCACGTGGCCGCCCACCTACAAGATGGTCAGATTTCCTTGTAAAGACCCTGAAGGAATGGTTTGAGTCTCTTCATATTCCTGAATCAACCAGATGCCATTGGGCTACATTGGCACGTGATAGGGTCCAATGGAAACGTTACTGGTGCCCGCTCGAGCAAATCGATGAATAACGGGATTCAAGTGATCTAGTGATCAAGTGATCAAGTCTCACTACCAAACACTCAGATGTAGCATGTGTTGGGATAAATAATATAAATCAATAGTTTCAGCCAGGGCCCCAAAAAGATTCTAAAATAGACTATCTATGAGCGTTATTTTGGGCACTTCATTTATAGGCATTGATTTAAATGATTAGAGATTAATTGTGAGACTTAGTCTTGTGAGTGGCTTTATTAGTCACTCAGCTTGGATTGAACCCAGTCAAGCTTTTTCCAAATATTGTCTATGAATCATCAATTTTGATAAAACAAATAATTCACAATTAATTTCCTATTAGTTATAAACTCTTTCCATTTCAATTTTTAAAATAAACACTAAAGTCTATGAGATTCAGCATTGTTAGTATAAACTTTGAACCTCACTAATGCCTGGTTTAATGACAAGGGTATATTCTGAGAAATGGAGCTGACTGTCATTTGCAAACATCATGGAGTGTAATTAAAGGAATCCAAGATTGCTACCCTGTCCCCCCAAAGGAGTGATCCCTGAGCACAGATGGAGGAATAAACCCTAGCACTGCCGGGTGTGGCCTAAAAGCAAAAAGTAAATACAATTAGCAAACAGATAAATATATCAGATAAGGTTACAAAATAATTGCCTAGACTCTCTGGCAGAGAAAATTGAGGCTATCTCATACGCAGTTCACTGATGGTTGAAATGTAATTTAACTCACCTGATTGTAAATTTATCTGCTAGAACAAGAATTGGTTGGAAAAAAATAACATATTTGCATTATTTGTAAAATTTCTTACTGGACTTTATATATTAGATTCATTTTTGTAACTGTCAGCATTTTTTTTCTTAAAATAACGTGCCTTGTTGGAGACATTTATGTTAATTTGGGAATCAAGTATTTCCCATTTCTGCTTACTACTCATTTCTTCATGGTGATAAAGATTTGGCTTTTGGAACTAGATTGTATGGTATGAAATTCAGGATCTCTTATCATCTTCTTGACTTTTACCTATCTTTCTGGCCCTTGTTCTTTTTACTCAGGAGTGAGAATATTTCAAATACTTTTATCTTCCAAGCTATTAATGAAAAATTAATTAGATGAATTTTAAATAATTTGATCAGTACTATGAGCAATTTAAAGATAGAGATATTAGATATGTTTACCTAAAATACTATACAGCATCCATTTACTCCTAATTGGTTTCTTTGTATTTGAATATGCTGCCTCGAATATGTCAACACAATATTATTCTAAGAGAGTAATCAGGAAAGGGAAAAATTTGAGGAGAAATTTGAATGTTATTTGAATGCAAAGACATCGAAACAGAAAGTAAAACTATGCCTCAACTTACATAGTATGAAAGCAAAGCAAGTTGTTTTCTTTTAAAAAACATTTATTTTCGTAAATTTAACAAGAATCATCTTAGGGGCTAAAGCAGCCTTGAGGATTCCCCTTTTTCTTTCTCGAAAAGTTGTATAAAGATTTTCAATAAGTCATGTATTTTTCATACCTTACCACCATGTCCTTCAAATATTTTGTGTTGGCTTCATTAGAATCATTTATTGGTAAATAAATTGAAGTACAACTTGGAGTGATCTATGGTCTTTTTCTAGTGTATCTAAAACTCTAGAATAGCTACTTTGGAAAATAGTCTTTCTCATACCAAGTTGCCTCAAAGATATGAAAACTTATAGATAGCAAGGTTGTGTACATGTCTGTTGGGGATGCCACCGGGGTCCCCATCAGTGCCCAGGAGCGAGTTTCCTTCTACCTCTGAAGCTGGCAGGGAATGGATGAAAACTCAGAAATCTGGCGCAGGTTTTAAAATAATTTACTTATCACAGGTTCAGGCTTGCAAATCAGCAAAAGGAAAACCCTGTCTTAGGATTCCCAGCTAGAACCCCAGCCATGTGTAGGCCAAGATGGCGGCCACCAAGTGTTAAGGCCCTTTAGAGAGGAGGAAAGATAAGACTCCCAAAAAGAGTGTGAGCCCCCAAAAGAGAACCCAAAAAGAGAAAGAGCAAGAGAGGAAGCAGCCTAGTTTTATACCCCTGCAACTCAGACCTTCCACTATTATGGGAAGCAGGGAGAGTCAAATGTCCTTAGGTAATTTCTCCCAACACTTCACCTAGACTCTTTTAGATGCTAATATCAAGAGCCAAGATTTGCCTGGAAATGCCTTCATAGGGTAGAGAAGGGGATTTCTGAGATGGCATGTCTCTGTACCAAAGACTATACTAATGCCAGTTAAATATTTCTCCAAGCCTTCACAAGAGTCTCGTCTACTTCACGGTAGTTCTGTATTTTAGTTGCCTTTGAGTTATCAGGGAGCCATGCTTGCTTGCTTGGAGGCAAACACCATTTCTCTCTGGTCTAATTACTTAAGAGATGCAAACAGCATTTCTCTCTGGTCTAATTACTTAAGAGATCCAGCGTGGCCAGGCAAATATGCTGGTAAGATCTAGCTAGTCCCACGATGATTGTGGTATCATGAGAGAATATTTATGCCAGCCAGTACAGAGTACATGGTCAGATAAACTGCCAAATTTAAACTACCCCAATCTATGAAGTGATATGAAATAACCTGCAGGAGGCAATCCAGGGCAGATGCAGAGGCTTTTAGGTGTCCTGCAACAGATGTCATTCTTTTTCTTTTCTTCTTATTAATTGTTATAAGTATAGGCTGAACCTTGCTGTACTCAGGGCTTATTCCTGTCTCTATGCTTTGGGATCAGTCCTAATGGTGCTTAGGGCACTGTTTGTGCTCTGAGGATTAAGCCAGGGTCAGCTGAGTGGAAGGCAAATGCCTGATCCCTCTATTATTTTTCTAGCCCCTATTCTTGTTCTTTAATTTGCTTTGATATAATTGAATCTTATGTTCTTTTTGCTCAGGAATCTTGTTGCCATATTAAAATGGACTTACAGTATATATTTGTTTCATCTGTTGTTACCTATTGCATTGGTAAAAAATGGAATACCATTTGTTTTCTTTGTTTTATTTTATTCTTCAGTCTTGTTCAAAAAACTGGACAACTTAATGGGTTTCCTTTGAATTCTAAGCCCCAGGTTTGTTTAGAGATGTTCTGGGTCAAGATTTCTACCAACACTGCTATCTGTGTAAAATCATAGTGTGTTGACACACTTTAAATTGTTATCTGTAAAGTGTTCCTGGCTCTAAAAGTCGCATGGGTGCTTGATCTTCTAGCCCATGTTCTCCCCATGATCATGCTTCTTACTTGCTTCTCACTACGCCTTTTTTCTTGCTTTTTTAGTCTGTATTCTTTTTAAACATGTATTCCTCTGTTTCTCTCCCTTCACATATTCTAAATTAGCTTCCATTCAACAAAAACTATATTGCTTAAAAAAAAACTAAAAAAAGTAACATGGAAGCATGGTTTAAACTATTTCCTAGGACCCTGATCCTACATATTCAGATTGAAAAGAGCCTTACTGGGCCTATAACCTGCACTTTAAAAATCAAATTCAGGCATTATTTCTGCATATGGTCCAGGAATGGTACTTAGCAAAATTGCTTGAGTAAGTTGAATCCTTTGTTAGGAAAACAGCTTTCACTTGCTTCTCTCACAGGGAGAGTTTCAGAAGCTTCCTTTAGAGACTGATTCTCATTCTATTAGAAGATAAATTGTTGTGACCCAGGTCTTTACCCTGGACCATCGTATGGGCCAATTCCAACAGCATCCTCTGTTGTTGCTTTAACCTTGACTTTTATCAGCTGGATAACCCTGGAGAAAGTCACTTCCTTTCTCTGAGCTCTTGTTCCTTTTCTATAAATAACAATATAAGTGACTGTCAGAGGCAGTTGGAAGGATTAAGAGAAATAAGGGCTGTCTAAAAAGATGTTGCCATAATGCCTAGTATATCTTGAGAAATCGATATGTGTTAGTTCCTCTCCCATCTATCTGTCTCTTTTCTGCCACTCTGCTGTCTTGACTCACTGAGTCTTACTGACCCTTGCCTTGGTTATTTACTTGCATATAAACCATTTCTTTGCATTGTTTTACTGCTTATTACAGCCTTGCTGTTAGATTCTGAATCACTTTTTGAGCAGGGCAGCCCAAGTGAAATTCTAGTGCTGACCATTTTGGGCACCAAATTTAAGTTTTGGATTGAATTATTTGACTTGATACATCTGAGCCAATTTGAATTATTTTGTTTTTCTTTTTGTTCTTATCTTTTGGATTACATTTGGAAGAACTCAGTGCTTACTCCTAGTTCTGCACTCAGGAACCATTACTGGAGGGTCTCAGGGTACCATATGTGGTGCTGGGGATTGAATCCAGGTTGACCATATGCAAGACAAGTGCTTTACCTGCTGTAGTATTTCTCTGGCCCTCAATTATGAACTCTGAAAATATAATTAATTTTTGATCCCAAAACGCAGAGTAATAAAATGTTATTCACTAAGGATATATCTCAATTATTCTATATATTATATTCTACTTTATGTTATATTGTTTTCCTACCTAATATTGTCTGACTTGGGGGAATAAAACACTGTTTATAAACTCAATGGTAAGTCAATATAAGTTTATTTTAAAGAATAGAACGTGTCTTGTAACATCTTGGTCTTAGTGACTTTTTCACAGAAGCGTTTGTACTGAGTGCCAATTTTATCAATTACAATGTCAACTTGGTTTACTTCTTCCAATCCCCATGCCACTGCTCCTCAGGATAATAATTTTAGTATATAATATTTTAACCTCTAAGAGTTCAGGAACTTCTAAAAATGAACTTACTATCTGGGAATCTTTTATATTCAAATCATCTAGTTCATTAGTTTAAAGAGAAAGCTTTCATTTCAAAATGTAATAATAAAGGTCTAGAAAGATATTATTGTGGGAAAGTGGTTTGCCTTGGATGTGGCTGATGCTAGTTCCATCCCTGATACAACATCTGGTCCTGGAGCCTGGCCAGGAATAATCCCTGAGCACAGAATCAAGAGTAAGCTCTGAGCACCACTGGATGTGGTACACAGCAGCCCCACCCCCGCCCCTTTGCTAAAATCCCAAATTGTAATATTGAATATATTTTCAGTGTAGTGAAGAGCACCTAATGACTTATTATAGAGATGCTACATTGATCTTAAGACTTTAAAATGCGAGTATATATTCTCAGAAATGAAAGCAGCACTGCTTGACTCATTCCCTATGTTCGAAACTGCAAGTAATATTTGGCTAAACAATTGCAATTTATTGAAGTATGGAGAATTTACTATTTCACATCTTCATATTTGGATTTCTTTTAGAAACTGCAATATAGGATTGGATATTTATAAAGGTACATGCATATGTCTATGTGCTTATATATACAGTAACTATTTTAAAACAGTTATTTTTCATTTGACATCAATGCATTGCTTAGCTATTCACAGAAACATCCACACAACTAATCATATGCCAAGAACTGTAATAGGTTCTTCAGGGGATAAAAAAGAGAAAATAATGAGTTTCAGGACATGAGCCACGACTAGCGTTGTTGAGGTGACTCTAAGTTGGCACCGTTTTTGCAGGACATGTGGACAGAAACCATTAAAATGTGAAATGGGTAACATTTGGCCCTAGAGTATCACTGCCTCAGTGTATGTATGTGTGTGTGCGTGCGTGCATGCGTAGATAAGTGCAAGTGAATTTAACTGCATCACACTTTATAAGAAATGAGAATCAACAAAATACTCCTCAGCAGACCATGATTAAATACATAGTACAGAAAAACATTGTGGTATATTGTCCTCAACAGAACAATTCTGTACCATGAGTATAAACTTTCAAAGAGAAAAAAAGCATACACGTCTATACTTGTCTAACAAGTATTGTTAGACAACATGTCTATCTTAATTCCACTTTTTAAATATTTAGAGAGAGCAACCACAATTAAAACAAAACAAAGCACTAAAGTAAGTAAAGTAGTAAAATTATGGAAAGCAGTTATTGGGGGCTCTTAGTTTACATTTTGAATTTCTATAATCTTTAGTTTGGTGAAATTTCTAATACTTTTTGTTTGTTTATTTTGGAGTCATGCCTGGTGGTGCTCAGTCTTACATACTCCAGGCTTTGCACTCATGAGTCACTTCTGGTGGAACTCCCAAATCCTTTGGAGTACTAGTCTCAAACCAGGTCAACCTCATGCAAGGCAGGAGCCCTACCTGCAGTACCGCTAAAACTGTTAGCATTTTTTAATGTTTTATATATTTTGATAGAGAAAAATGAAAATATTCTATGTCTCCACATCCCCCTTTCTCAAAAATATCACATTTCTGACCTGTTGTTTAATGTCAAACTGAGAACTGCGATAGGGTTTCATGGAACTAAATGTCCCATGATTTAACTGAACAAGGTTAAATGCTCATCAGAGGGTGATAGGCTCATAATTCAGAGTTTTCTTCTAAGCAAGTGCAAATATTTATATTTTAGTTTCTCATTATTATTTTGTAAGGCTCTTTAGTGGTCCTCAGGATGCCTGGGGCCCCTCAGAGTGAATTTTGCCAAACTGACTCACAGGTTCTATTCAAGGATCCAGACAGGGTGCTGCTCAGGCCTGTGGTAACAAGGATTACATTAGGGACAGACAGACATTGGGGCCAAACCTAACGGTACTAATAGTTTATGTAGCAACAAGTATAGACCCAGGATTGGCCACATGTAAAGCATGTGCCTTAATCCTTGTGTTACCTCTGTTTAGTTTATTTATTATTTTTGCTTTTTGGGTCACACTCAGAGATGCTCAGGGGGTACTCTTGACTCTGCACTCCACGAATTACTCCTAGTGGTACCGGGGGGCCATCTGGGATGCCATGGACTGAACCTGGGACAGCCATATGCAAGGCACTTGTTCACTGTGCTGTCACTCTCACCCCAATCTCTCATACCCAGAAACTGTTTGTGTCTTATCAAACTGCATGTTAAGTAGCTACTTTAATGGTTTTTAAGTAAAATTATTTGGTTATAGAGGCTGAGTGATAGCACAGCTGGTAGGGTGTTGCCTTGCTCACACTCAACCTGGGTTCGATTCCCTGGAATCCCATATCATCTCCTGAGCACCGCCAGGAGTAACCCCCTGAGCAAAGCCTGGTGTAAATCAAAAAGAAAAAAAATATTTGGTAATAAATATATATGCACACCATCTCTTGTTTTATATATATATACATATATATATATAGTCATTTCTGCAGCAAAATTATCAAGCTAGAAGCCAACTAAATGTCTGTTACTCTTAAAAATGCTTTAAATGTTTGTATTATGTTTTTAAAAAGTAGTCACTTTATTTTTAGCATAATGTATCAGTACAATAACAGCATAGAAAGGGAAAATTATAAATATAAGCTTTCAAAGATGGCAGAAAATATAATTTTTCTTGCTTTAATGCATTAAAATGTGTGATTTTTCTTTTATCAACTATGCTGCAAATGCATTACCTGTGAGGGTACTTAAATATATTCAAGTATTGTGTCATTTTTTTAATCTTGATTGAATGAGAACAAAAAAATACAATGTGTTTATTTTAAAGAACCACATTTGTTCTGATTATCAATTCACTTTATACAGAAGTTAGTCTATCAATTGATTATAGTCAAATTGTGCACCTCTTTGGGGTTAATTTTCTAAGTAGATACATTTGAAAACCTGCATTTCCACGTTTGCAACTAACATAGCTCTCTTTAAAGTCACCTCTATTTGTATGACTTTGAGAGTCAGTGTTTGAAAGTTGGAAGCTGGTAGTCCTTGCTCTGTCACCTTCTAAGTCTCTGTCATCTTGAATCTTTTTATCTACTGCCTGGAATTCAGTGCCAACCAGGAGACTTATTTTTCTGTACCCAGAAGTGATGATCTAGTAATTTACCCATTTTCCTAAGCAGGCGGGTGGAAACTATTTCTGTTGTAAATGGTGGCTGTAATAAATAATAGGATTTATTCAACTAAATCCTCTTTATAACCTGCAGAGTAAAAAGCAGAACTATCTTAATGGCAGGGAATAAGGGGGTAATTTTGTTGGCAGAGCCTTGATTTTATTACCTTGCATTCTCCTTAGATTTCCTGAGCCACTTCCAGCTGAAAAATAACCTTTTTGGTCCAGAGCTTGCAAAATCTCAGCATGCTGTTCTGGCACAGCAGCTCCGAGGGGCAGGATGGAGATGCCTGCTGCTCAGAGACTTGTTCAGGGGCAAAAGGTCCAGCAGATTTTAACACTGAAGGAGGTCCCTTGGTGATGGTGACAAGATACATAGAAGGTCTGTTGTATGAACAGGCAGCCTCAGCATTTCTGAGCATTCCATCCCCAGGGAATTCTCGCTGCCTAACCCTGAAGAAGGATATTGAGCGGAAATGATCATTTTGGACCCAGGAACTGAGTGTTGAATGTAGGTAGACACTGATTATCTTTCAGAGTCTGTGTTGCAGACCATAAAGCCCAAAGAGGAAAGAGAGAGAGAGAGAGAGAGAGAGGGAGAGAGAGAAAGAAAGAGAGAGAGAGATGCCTGCCATAGATGGGGAGGGAGGTGGAAGGGGAAGAACCTGGGGATATTGGTGGTGGAAAATGTACACTGGTATGGGTGTTAGAACACTATATGACTGTAATCAAATCACGGTCAACTTTCTAACTGTATATCACACTGTGATTCAATTAAAAAAATAAAATTTTAAAAAAGAAGAAAAATGGGTATTGAGGAAATCTGTGAAGATGTATGCATGTGCCTTACTCATATTCAACATAGAATGGGAATGAATTCATATACTGTATGCCAAATATTGTGCTTATTCTTATACAGTCTTAGTAGAGTCTATGTGGTAGTTCATAGTACTCCCAGGAGCTAAGAAGGGCATAGTCTCATTGAGTAGAAACAACCTGTTTATTTCTATGAGAGAGCTGAGATTTTTATTTCAGGGGTTGTCGCGTATGGTTTCAGTTCCAGAATCCATGTTCATTCTCTCCACCATTGTCTCTGATGATGTCATTTTAGTGCATAAAGCAGGATTGAGTGTTATGGAATGGTCATTCATTCAGGAAAGGCACATAAGATAATCAATTGTGTTTAAATGAAATGAGTCAAAACTTTTCACAGTTTATTTACTAGGTAGGTTTGCCATATTCTTTTTTACCAAGAAGACTGGGATTCAGGAAGCTGAAAGATAACAAAACTTTGAACAAGCCCCGATTTTCAAGAACAAATGTTTTGTTTTGCTTTAGAGAGCCGAGCTTAGGCCAATAGACTCTAACTGCTACTGTTATTTACATCATTTTATTCTATCAATTCTTGGAACATTCAGCTTTGGTTTTGTTCTGTTTTCTGTGGACTTCTAAAGTTATCTGTTCATATCTTTGCCCTCCCCCTCTCCTATTCCTTTGTGGAAGCAGTGACAAGGAAATAGATGTTTTGTTTGTGGTGCCTCACCCATACTTGGTTTCTGTGCACTGGAAGCCTTATGCAGCTCCTCACCGTGCCTGAAACATAGGGAAGGCACCAGGGATCCAACATGGGCCTCATATTTGCAAAACTTTATTTATTTATTTATTTATTTATTTATTTTTTGCACTGAGCATCTCTGTGTACCTTAATCTTGATAATTTGTGTAATTCAGCAAATATTGGGTCTTTGACTCCTGATTTACTACTGATGATCCCAAATATCCTGTAGGGGAATTATTTGTTTGTTTAACTTTATTGTTAAGTTTCAGTGTGGTGTTTAGGTACAGTTAAAATTGTTATTTAAATTTTTTTATTATATTCGTTTTTCTCTGTGATAACAAAATGATCTACATAGTGAGGAATAAAAGGGTATGCATTCAACTACATTGTATAGAGAATTATGAAAAGCTTTACTCTGACCCAGACTTCTGAGTAAGATGTGGGAGACTATCCAGTTTAATACGTAGTTATGTTCTGGATAGAAATGCTTTGTTGGGGGGGCCGGAGCGATAGCCCAGCGGGTAGGGCGTTTGCCTTGCACGTGGCCGGCCTATGCCGGCCCCGGTTCAATCCTCGGCATCCCATATAGTCCCCGAGCACCGCCAGGAGTAATTCCTGAGCACAGAGCCAGGAGTAACCCCTGAGCATCGCCGGTATGACCCAAAAAAGCCAAAAAAAAAAAAAAAAAAAAGCTTTGTTGGTTTCTACCAGCAGGGGGCAGTAGTAGACTCAGACTCAATGGTGGGGTGGTGTTTGTTCATGTTAAGTAGATTTCAAGGGGGCAAGGGGCAATGAGTATTTTTTTTTTACCTAATAAAGGGACAATAGACCAAATAAATTTGGGAATCTGGTTTCAATCAGTGCCCCTGGGTCTTCTATGTTGGTAGACTAAAAATTTTCATAGCACAGAAGGATTTTTTTCCCAGTTTGTTTTTATGTCCTGTTATTTAATAAAAACTACCGGAATTGGAAGTCATTACTGAGCAACCACTGAGCAGCAAAAAGACCTGGTATTTCCCCTAAAATATCAGCTTTCTGGCTTAATCCCTTTATTTGTTCTGAGTTTTCTTTTTTTTATTGGGGTGGGGGAGGAGGGTTTAAAATTGTTTGCTTTAATGGAGCAAAGATTGATTTATTTTAAAAAAATTAGAGATCTTTGGGGGAGGGATAGAAGAGGGGGGAGAGAGAGAGAGAGAGAGAGAGAGAGAGAGAGAGAGAGAGAGAGAGAGTTTGAACACTGGCTTCTTCAGAGGGGAAAAAGCAGATGAGCTAGAGAGATACCACAGCAGGGACAGCACGCCAACTGAGCCAAGTACACAGCTTTGACACAGCTGTGCTGAGTAGATCTGGGGCACTTTTTATCACCCCCAAGTCCAGCAGAAGTTGATGTAGGCAGTCAGAATATGAGGTAGACAGTCAGACAGGAAAGCACCCCCATGGCAATGGAATTCTTAAGGAGTAGTGAAACCACCTAGCCCTCAGGCCATCAGGACTGGAGAACAGGAACTAAGGCTTGATAAAACCCTTTCCTAGAGGTAGCCCAGGTCAGATAAGGCTGGACCCCCTCCAAAAAGAAGATCCAGCAGGAACAAAGGTTACAAAAAGGAGTTTTCAAAGACCACTCCTCATCTGTGCCCTTGGTGACACCTAGCAAGGAACTCTTAGCTTAGGTGGCCCACATGTGGTGGTTTAGGAAAAAACTCTATATAAGCCCCTTGAACAAAGGCAGTGCACACATATGTTACCTGAGCCTGTGTGTTACTTGTGCTCATGTGACCAAGCGCAAATGGTGTCTGAGTCCATGTGTCACCCTCATCTCCTTGTTGAGATGTGGACTCTCACTTTCTTGCCTCTTTCCCCTTCCAAAGTGTCCAAATTAAATCTGTTTTTACTTCACTGCTCTTCTACGCCTGAAATTATTTTCTGAGCAATAAAGACAAGGACCCCTAAGCCCTGGGTAAGGCCTAGGACTGACTGACTGACTCGCCTTTCCTGCAAAGAGCCATTCTCGCTCCAGCCTGAGTCTGGAGCTATAGGAGGTGCTGGTGAGGGCTGGCGGGACTCCAGGTCAGTGCCCTACAAGGGCTTATCATAGAATTTATCCATGTGACCTTCCAGTGGATCGGGTGGCAGAGGTGGATAGGGAGAAAATGACCATCTCTCTCCTCCCAGCTTCACATAAGCCACCCATAGGGGCCCACTGACTTCAAAGTGATCCCTGGCCTCAGAGCCAGGAGTAAGGTGTGAGCATCACAGAACATCAATCAAAAATAAAATTTAAAAAAAGGCAGAACATGGCTTTTTTGAAGAAGGTTATATACAATTTTATTGAATTGTGTTGGTCTAGAGTTCTCTCTGCATTCATAAAATTAAAATTAATCTGGGTGTCTCCACAGGGAAAACCTTTCATATTCTTAGCAAGACCTTTAGATTCTCCTTCTCTGGGTGGAGCTTGGTTTCTCCATTTACTGAGAGCTCAAGATTTGCATCTCAAAGGATCTGATCTTCATGCCTAGGGGCTACTCCTAGACTGGACAACTTCTCAAGTTTTATTATTCCTTCACTCCTGCCCCCAGCTCATGACATCTTATCTGGTCGAGACTCTTCTACCAGCCACTTTGGATCTCTCAAAGCTGCAGGAGACATCTGTACAAACTTTTTTTTTTTTTTTGCCTCAGGTCTTGGTTGTCAGAAATCAATTGATATATCCAGCTGAGAGTCAGGATAGATCAGGGACTCAAGCACAAGAAATAAAAAGAATAAAAGAAGACCAGGGTTAATGCTGTGGGGACAATTTGAGAGAAAGAGTTGTTTGCCCAGGAGACCATCATTTCAGAGATGCCATAGTGAGACCAAGTTTAGAATGTGGTGGTGTCCCAGATGATATTGTCACAGTAAAACAGGAGGCCTTGTGCTCACACAAGGGGAAACCACACAGAGAGAAGAGGTTTTATTAAAATGGACCTCCCCCAGGGCAAGAAGGAAGGCACTAAGGGAACTGACTCTGAGAAGAATTTTGCTAAAGGCTTTTTTGTTTGGTTGGTTTAGGGACCACAACTGAGGGCTCTCAGGGTTTACTCCTGGCTCTGTGCACAGGGATCACTCCTGGTGGGACTCAGCAGACCATAGGTGGTGCCAGTGATGCAACCTGGGTAAGCTGTACGTGCAAGTGAAGTGCCCTACTATCACTCTATCCCTCACTGATTCTTTATTATTGGATTTTATGTAAAACAGAGGGAGGGATTTATTTAGCTGTTTCCCTGATAACATTGTTGAAATTTTTAAGGATGGAAATGATCCTGGTTTATCTGCATAAAACAAGCATTTCCCTAGAGAAAAACCCTCTTTTGCAACCCAGTTCACGCTTAGAATCCAAACTAGATCTTGCAGCTAGCATCCCTGTTGCTCTGATCAAGGAGAAGACTTCAGGTAAAATGCATCCTGAAATTATATCAGTGAGGCTACAGATTAAGTTTTGACTTCTGTTTCATGATGAAGGTCAGAATTTTAGCGAAGCATTATAATATGAAAGATGTGGATTTTTTTCCTTTCTTTTTGAGGAGCATGAGAAACTGTGGTGGGTTGCAAAAACAGAGTTAAACCAGACTTATCTCATGCTTTTCATAAAACAATGGACCATCACCATCACCGATGAAAAACAGAAAATAAGTAGTTAATAAGGCTATAATTAAGAGGGCAAACCAATTTAGTAGTGTAGGACAAAATATTTTAACACATACAAAGTTTTTTTTTTTTCTTTTGGGTCACACCCAGCAATGCTCAGGAATTACTCCTGGTGGTGCTTGGGGGCCATATGGGATGCCTGGGATCCAACCTGGGTTGGCCACATGCAAGGCAAACACCCTACCCCTGTGCTATCGCCTCCGGCCCCCCACATACAGAGAGTTTTACTAAACATTTTGATAACTATGTACATTTCTAAGTATCACCGTCCCACAACCTTACCTTTGTAAGTGGTGCTGCTGATCCGCCCGTGCATTTCACATTTGAGTTACCTACTGTACTGCTCAGCCACTGTTGTATTCTCTCCTGTAGAGCAATTGTTTTGTGACTTTCAAGCTCCAGTGAAGACCTGGAAATGAGACAGGCGATGATTCTCCATATCCAGTGGTGAAGGAGGAAAGACCAGCTATGACTTCTTCATTATTATTAAATCCAACTCATCAAAAATGATGCTGTTATGCCTGAGTTCATCATAACTCAGTGAGAGAATCAAGACATAGAAGGAAAGTAGGATATAACTTCATTTCATCATAATGGGTCCAGGGATCCGCTGGGCTATGGGCCTCTAGCCCATTGGGCAACTAATTAAAAACCGAGGTTGCATTTATAGTCTAAAACTATATTCAAAAGCAATAGATGGTAGCACATGATAAAACTGAGAGCTCCAGAGTCTATAAACAAAAATATTTTGCCACACATTTTGGTGTCTTACAAGACATGGTTGTGCCATACATCAAGTAGGCAAAAGTTTCTTTCTGTATCTCAGAGTTAGAATCTACATATCCTGTTGTTCAGTACAAAGCTGCATAGTCAGTACATGTAATTCATACTCTCCTGTTGTTTAGCACAGATAAAAAAAAAACAGTATAAATCCCCATATATCCAAGGAAGTTGATGCTTGCAATTTTTTAGCATCTATTTAGCCTTTAACTGACCTAGCAGAGTCAAGTTTTAACTTAACAACTTTTTGGTAAACTTTTGACTTATTTAATAGATTGATGTATAACAATGCCAGCTCATGAGGCATTTGAAAAACTTTAGTGAATAAAGTTAGTGGAATTAGCCAGACAAAAAGAAGGTACCACTATTTCCACACTGATTTTAAACATAGTAGATTTGTCAGGAATCTCTTTTGTAATTACTTGCTTATCCATGGTACTACGTGTTCATCTGCCTTAACTTTTACTTCCTTATTATTTGGAAAGAACAAAGGACTTTCCAATAGAACAATCATATACATGGAATTCAAAATTATCATGGTGAGTTCATTAGCACCATTTTCCTCAAAGAAGCACAGTAAAATACAGTTTAGTAGTGTTGTAGACTGTAGCTCTTCCTCTCTTCGTATGTTCAGTTTTTTATGATGATTATTTAATTTTCCCAATTCTGCCTTTTGTTACTTTTTGAATGAACTATATTACTGATGTAAATTAAGCTCCAAAAAGAGAAATGATGCCATTTTAACTGGTTCATTTAGATCCCTAAGTGGTACTGAAAGTTTTAAAATTAGCAACTCAAACAATTCACTAAATTAAGGGCCTAATATTTTTTAAACATCAGCTCATATTATATTTACTTTCCATAACCAAACGTTTGGATATCCAATTAGATATAGGTAGAATATTAGTGTTGTGAACTTTACAATAAGTAATTTATTTAGTGTGCAATTGGGGGGTCAACAGCCATATGAGTAGAAAGAATTATTATGAAGTTATTTTCTCTGACCTCCACATGACTTGCTGCTTGAAATCCCATGGAGAGCTCCCATTAGATGAGACCTTTCAGTGTATCTCACTCAACTCCAAGACCTTCTGTTTCACGCTCCCCCTTTAGACCTAGTGTCATTAACTATACAGAAGTGCACTTTTATAGCTCTTGAATAGTTAGTTTCTTGACAGCGTGCAAAGCTTCAGAGGATTTCTGTTATTACCAAACATAAATCATCACATTTCAAATAAGTCTAATAGCTTACATTCCCAACAACATTTTCTCTAATTTGTGAGATGTATGAGATGCCATTATACTCGCAGTGCTGCTATTTATAACAAGTAGTTCCTAAGAAGATGTCATACAATGTCATATCTACAAAGAATCCATAAATAGATCTATTAGTTATGTGTGAACTTTTGGGCTTTTTATTATCATTAATTTCTTAAATTAATTGACAACAAGTAGTGATATTATATGTGATGATAATGGAGATTTATTATGGCATAGACTTTATTAATCCATTTTTCCTGAGACTTGTAAATAAAATTATTCAAGTATAAATTCGAATTGGGAAAGATTTTAAGTTAATTTATACATAGATTAAAAGTTAAATTTTAATAATGACTATCCTGGTTAAAAATTGTGTCTCAATATAGAACATTATATTGTACAATTGTTTTAAAATATATGTAATTTATTGATGCTCTTTTATAAATATCAATTATTGTCTTCTGAGAATATGATAATTAATATATATTTCAATCAAATCTTACAAAGAATAGGTATTTTTACATCTTCTAAATGTATTTAATAATATAGCAAATATCTAATAACAGTTTTCTATGTTAAGAACCTGAAATTTAAACAGGTAAATTTGACTTTATAAACCATAATTTGTAAGAATGAAAATGTAATGATTATAAATGACAGATATGTTTTAATATCTTGTGTTGCATCCTAGATGTTGGGAGGAAGTTGAATTTCAGATACTTTTTTAAAAGATGAAGCTATTTCTCTATTTCATTAGATTCTGGGAAATATATTTCATATACTTAAAGGTTTTCACAACTTCATTCTGAAGAGAACCAAGTATCCTAAGAGGGAAATATGAATGAAGTGAGAATAATGCATTGTGAATCATTTGTATTTAGACTGAAGGTCACCAAGTAGATGTAATTGCAGGTACTTTAAAAAAAGAAGAATGCAGAAGGCTAACATGTAAAATCAAATGAGCCTTGCCAAAAATTGAGGGCAATGAAAATTATTTGTGAGGGCAGATTTAAAGGACCCTTGTAACTTATGACCAGTTATACAGCATGAAGGATAACTCAATGAGAGCAGTATTTCTCACCTCAACTTTTATATCTAATACCATCATTAAAGATGTTTGGGGGGAATTTAGGCTGATTTAAATTATATGGTAGAAATCTACAACTCTCTCTCTCTGGATAATAGGAAATTTAACATTTCATGGGTTTTTCCATTAATATTGACATACAGTTGATAAATAAATTGTAAGATATGTAAATTAGACATGAGTGAACAGAGAAATTCAGACATGTGAACATTGTGAAAGGTGTCCCCAGGGAGTTAATTATCATGCCATAAAAGGATACTTAAATGAAATAAAATGGAATATTTCCAATATTTTGATTGTCCCTCTCTTTTCATTAGAATGATTCTACATTTCACAGTAAACTTGCACAAAAATTATTGATGAAAGAAGTCAATTCTAAAATCAGCATCAAGGACTTAATAGTCACAAAAATCATAAAAGGGGGTAAAATGTTGTGAGTAGAGCTTTTTGGAGAAAATTAGTGGGCTTTTTTGCGCTTGCCTTTGCACGCGGCCGGCCCATGCCGGCCCGGCTCGATCTCCCGAGATCCGGCATCCCATATGGTCCCCTGAGCAACGCCAGGAGTAATTCCTGAGTGCAGAGCCAGGAGTAACTCCTGAGCATAGCCGGGTGTGACCCAAAAAAGCAAAAAAAAAAAAACGACAAAACAGTGGGCTTTTTGAGAGAAGGCTGAAAGATAAGGAGATGTGGCCCTATCTCAGGGATAGTAGTAGGGATTCTAGCAGTGAGACACTCAGAACATACTCTTGGTGTGTAACAAATTTGCAGTGATATTAGACACATTGTTGAGAAATCAAACCAGCAGAATTAGTAAGATTCTACTCAGTGTACCGGCTATGACTTAGGCTGTGTCAGGTTACTGCTTCTATCAAGAACAATTGAATACAATACAAAATAAATATTCTTTAAATGATCTGTCAACAAGGTCAGGATCTTGTAAGGAAAGAAAATACACTGAGTTTTTCCTTCACGAAAGAGCATTTGCCAAGTGCTGGTATTTAGGAAGAGATACTCAAGAAAACAGCAGCTTAAAGTGCATATAATGAAACTGGACTAAGAAGAAAAGAACAAACAATAAAAAAAAAATAAAAAAGAACAAACAATAAAAAGGAACCAGGGAAGAAGCACAGGAAGAGAAAAAATCTTGATGAAAAAGATTTGTTTATGCATGGGGACAGACGCATAAAGAACTTTTAAGCAAACCATTAGTTTGTGGCTCAAAATAGCCAGGGATCTTACAGTGATATACAAGCTAACCACTGTCATTTAAGGCATCATTGATGAAAAAAATCCTTATTATATAATCAGGGTTTCAGTTACAGTTTCTAATGCTTTCATGCAATTGAAATAAGGGGGGAAAATGAACTAAATCATCCTTCAGAATTTTTTAAACAGACTCTTCTAGATCTCAGTGATCTGTCTGTTTTCTCTGCCAGCTAGAGGAAACATAACTTCTCTAGAGATCTAAAATATAACTTGAATCACAAAGATTTTCACAGTCAATGGCCAATTTTAAGAGAAAAGGGTACTGGGCTTTTCAAGATTTAGTATAAAATGGCCAAAGCCAAGACAGAAAACAGCGGGAAATGATGAACTGCTAATTGATAAAGTTAGAAGATTTGGGTTTCAAATTAGCTGTGACATTATTTTGTAGTTTAAAATACTGAAAACCTGAAATGGAGTGTATAAAATTTGTAAATGAAAAAAAAATCTAGCAGCTTGATACGTGTTAGTACCATAGGTCCAGCTGAAGAGAGATTTAAGAACTTGGAGTCTAGAACTCAGGGATCATAGGTGCTGCTGAACACCTTGATTAGCCACAGTCAAGACAAGTTCCTACCAACTGTATGATCTCTCTAGCTCAGGAAAATATGTTTTTCATATGGGAACTCCAGGACTGATTACCAAGACCATGTGGTGCTACAAATACAGGAACAGATCATGAAAGAATTAGACCTGAGCATTGTCAAATGTGATAAAAAAATCAATCAAAAATAATGAGGTTCAAAGGCAAGTAATTAACTTAAAATATATCAAACAGTGTGAGTTATCTGTGATTTGATCTATTTCATCAATTTGGGAGGAGTAAAGACAAATACTCCTTAAATACTGTGTCTGCACATTATTTTCTTTTCAAGACTCTATAGATAGGAACATTACACTTTTATACAATATTTAAAACATTGGTGAAATATTTATTCTATTCTCAAATATTTTTTCTCATGTTTAGAGTGATCTTATTCAGAAATTATTTAGAGTGTTCCTGACCTGCATCACTGACATATTAGAAGCATTAGCAAGTACTTGAGAAGTAGTACAGCGCTTTACTGTATTTTTATTGTGTATGGAAGATTCCAGATTGATACCTGGCACCACCTGAGCACCATTTGAGATTTTATGGACCAGGATATTCCTAACAGCAGTTAGGGTGCACGCATAACATGCTCAACCAGACTTTGCTTCCTGATACATATGGTTTCCTGAGCAACAGGTTCATTCCTGGAGACCCCAGTTTGGGATAGCACTGCAGGGCCTGAGAACTATCCCATTCAAAAGCCCTTGCCTGACCTCACAGCCTTGTTGGCAAGGAATCATAAGCCGACAAGGAATCTACAATCCTGGAGCTCCTCAGCACCTCTTAAGAACCCTCCTCCATATCCCCATTTGGACAAAAGGGCCTATATTGGATCTCTAGCACCACAACCAAGTATATGCAAACACCACAACCTAGTGTAGAAGTACCACAGGCAAGTGTGTGATTCCAACTAGCACCACAGACAAACTTCACACACTAAGCTAAAGTGTCTGTCCTTGACCATTACAGCAACAAAGGAAAGAAAAGGGGCAGAGGGTCAATTATATATGGAGCAGAATCAAAAGACAACTGTGGGATCAACTCAACTTTCAAAAGTCGCCAATGTTGCCACCCTCGAATGAAAATAATTACACATCTCAGGTTGTTAACTCTGGGAAGATATGTGACTGTCTAAAGGTGAAAACATGCTGGACACTTGTAAAATGAATGAAGGAAGGAAGGTGCAGTTACAAAGAAAAGGAGAAAAAAAAACCCAGAAACAGCATCTGACACCGGACATACTGGTCTAATGCATGAAAAGCATCAATCATGTAAAACATCTTAATGGTCCCTTTCCCTTCATGTCTTAGTTTACAAGACACATCACAAGTGCACAGAAGTCTACTAGGAAAGAAGCACTCCCAGACCTGGTGTACTGGGAAGTGTGTATCCACGGAAAACATATATAATGAATATGAATTTGAGCAAACCCAGAGTTGGGATGTGGATTTTTTCCTATTACCAGGGGAAATAATCTGCAATTTTTTAACTCCCCAAGAGAGGAAAGTACATGTAATAGCTAAACAGATATTTAATACTGCTTTTTAGCCTTTATGGTAACATGCTAATTTTTCAGAACATTCAAGGAAACCAAATATCTTTGCCAGTTGAATTTTGGTAAAGTGATTTGGGCACAAAGATATATAGGATAATTTGGTAATTTCCATGAAGAATAAAGGAAACCAGCCCTTTGCATCTTTCCCGCCACCCTCAGTGTTTGCCTGCTGGGACTGGAATTGGCTGGCTGGTGGCACTTGGGGTTCTGGTAGCAACGGTGATGTTGAAGAGATGATTCTTATCATTTATTCTTTCTTCAAGGTAATTTTTGGATTTTGAAGTTTGTAATTTGTCATTTTAAAAATTACACTCTCCTAAAGACTCCTGATCAAAAGTGGTTTTTCAAAAACCAGGAGCATTAACTACATAAATACTGTGGATAATGACATCAGAAATGGTCACACACTTGTCCAGGCTTATAATGGCTTTTTGTGTGTGAAAGAAATCACAGACTATAATGTAATACAGGTTTCATCTGTCTTACTCAGCAGTGCCCATCAGGAGGGAGAGATTTACAGGCCTAAATGAAAGTCGTTTGGTAAATCTGTAATGATTCTGCAAAAGTTCTTTAAAGTTTTTTGTTAACACAACCTTCGGATAAAGTTTCCACCTGAGATACTTGGTGGGTTTGACAATAATCAATGACTTATGGTTTCAGAATATGCGGCATATGTATATTTTTAGGCCTACGTGATTTTGTAGTGGTTCATTGACAACTGTCATCACCTTCCAAACTTCCATCACCTCTCCATCCCCCTTCATAAGATACCAAATGAAACAACCAGAAATACAGTGTCTGTTTAGAGTATTCACTCTGTCACCATCTGTCTGTGAAAGAGAATCGGAATAAAACATGACCTGTCCTCCAAGAGACGGTCTAGTATCATAAGTTACTGCACATGCATTTGTTCTATTATTTTCTTGTTCTCCTGTAAGGAAAACCAATGATGTGTATGATTCTGCAGAAATGTGCAAATGATACTGTTCCCAAATGTTTAAAATTAGATTTATAGAAGTTTTACTAGTATAAGATAAGGAGCTTCTGAGAGTCTAGTGTATGAGCCATAAATAGTTGAATGGGTGTAAGGAAAATAAAGAATAGGAAGTATGGTGGGCAAGACAATCTTTTTTTTTTTTTTTTTTTTTGCTTTTTTGTGCCATATCCAGCGATGCTCAGGGGTGTCACTCCTGACTCTGCACTCAAGAATTACTCCTGGTGGTACTAGGGGACCGTAAGGGATATGGGGGATCAAAACTAGGTGTGTCGCCTGTGAGGCAACCACCCTCTCAGTTGTACTATTGCTCCAAGACAATGTTTTAATTCATCTTTTTGAGCACGCTTTTGCACCAACAATTTGGCAATTGGTTGTGAACTATTGCTCATGTTCTTTTATTGCTGTGTCTAGGTTTGTTCTGTCTGAAAAGAACTTACCTTCTAAATATCCTATGTTGTCAATAGGATTTTTAGTTTATGGTTAAGCTCATTCATGCTTCAGAGAAAAATAAGAACAGAAATTATCTATATACCAAATTATCTGTCTACATACTACCTGGTATTTACCTAATGGATATTCATCTTATATCTATTTCTGAATTGTGTTATTTGAAAACAAAAATAATTTTTTAAAGTTTTTAAGCATTTGAAAACAGACTTACTGTAGAGATTATGATAAAAATCCCCCTCTTGGTTCCTCCCACGGACATCCTCACTTGCTAGATTCCAGGCAGCGCGCAGGAACATGCATTCACTACATTTGCCTGAGATCCTGTCACAAGTGCTTCTACCCATGTCGAAAAACATGGGCTTAGAACGTCTCTATTATGGATGATTCTAGTTTGCAGAGTTTATCAATTTTCTGGCTATTCAACTAGTATTTCTGGAACCAGTGGTCTATAATAGAGTATTTGAAACTTAAGTATTTGATTCTGACCATCTGAAACCCGAGTTTATCCCAGAAGGGCATTGTTAGCTTGCTAGCAACACAGCATTCATTCTGCTTTCTTTTTTATTGACTCTTGTTTGACCTACTCAGAAATAACTATTATTTGGGTCCAACAAGGCCCCAGGCTGTTACATATTTAGCACTTGCTTCCTCCAACACTCAGCCACCCAGCTCATGCAGCATAGAAAAATCACTAGTACTGCACTGCTTACGGTTGTTTATTTTACTGTATTATCAGCTGGCTGTTGCTTGCTGAATTGTTTTTTTGTCTGGAAGAAATGGTTAGGTATCTGCTTCTATTGACTATAACTTACATCCGTCAAAATCATAATGCTGATTTTATGCAGTGGCATTTATTTGAAATAATTTGTCCTTGATTGTTTGTGTTTTTTGTATAAACATACAGATAAATTTGTGATTTATCTGTATGTTTGTTTGGATAACAATTCACCCAACAGGATATGGAAAAGTACTTTATAAAATCATATACATATATGGATAGGCATTTAAATTTTTTTTGCAATCTTCCCCTCCCTTATAAGTATTGTTTTATCTGTGATATGTAAATATGAATTTATATGAATGTAAGAGTGAGTGTGAGTGTCTAAATAGTTGTAACTGTATGCGTGGCTGTGTGTGGGTGAGTGTATGAGTGTTTGTACTTGTGAATATGTGAGCAGAACTGTTTGAGTGTAGGGATGAATGTGAGTGAATACACATAACAGTTTTCTTCTATCTGTGATTCTATGAGAATGCAGGTCATATAATTGAACTGACAGTTTAAGTCAGCTTTTGTGAATTTTTGGTGGGCAGTGGTACAGCTATTATTTAAAATATATTATTTTACTACCCTCATGGATATATTTATAATTGTCAGAGTGTGAGCCCTGAAATTTGGGTTTATGTGAGCTATTGTTCATTTCAAACAATCTGTGTTACTGCTTCCTTTTTAATGGCTCTGAAATTCATGCTTTTATCGTCACAGCTGTGACTACCTTAGATAGAAAACTAACAAAATAATGTAGTTTCAAAACATTAGATTTTTTGCTTTTTTTTTTTTTTTGGGTCACACCCGGCAATGCTCAGGGGCTACTCCTGGATCTGCACTCAGGAATTACTCCTAGCGGTGCTCGGGGACCATATGAAATGCCGGGGATCGAACGCCCTACCCGCTGGGCTATCGCTCCAGCCCCAGTTTCAAAACATTAGAGACCTGAGCCTCTGCTTTCTGAATGATCCCATTTCCATTCTTCTGCTATGGTTCACTGATCCCTAGAAAATGCAAATCTTATTCTATCTTTAGAATTCTTTAATAGCTCCTCAGTGTCTGTGAGTCCAAACTCCAGATGTGACAAGTCATGCTTCCCTGTTTTCTGGTGCTGCTGCTCTGAATTGCATTCTGCATTCACCCCCTCCCTTATACCCTCTCCGCCCCGCCCCATGCCTCACGTGAAAACTAGCCCAGCCTACTTTGGGACCATTGTCCCAACACTTTCTTAATATTGGATTTTCTTGCTTCACTTTGTTTGATCTTCCTGGGCTTAAAAAAGCCTATCCAACTTGCCAGACCAACATTATTTTGTAATTTTTAAAGAGAGTCACAGATGAGAAGAGAAGAAAGCATGAATTCCCAAGCCATTTAGAAGGCAACAGTAACACAAATTGTTGAAAGTCAGCAATGGTTCACATAAGCTCTCACCCAGCCCATTTCCCAAGCAAAGTCTAAGGGTGAAGAGTTCCTAGGAATTTTGGAAGTTTATCCTCACTTTCTCATTGGGTCACTTCATTCTTTGCTCTTATGAATTTCCAATGTCTGACTTCATCACAGAAGTTGTAACAGAACACTGCAAATCATTGTTTTCTCTCTTTGGTTCCTTATTTTGGAAAAATTACATCTCTTTACTTATTTAACCCTCTTTTCTCATCTTAAAACTGGCTGTCAATGCACTTGGAGTTGTGTAAGAGAAGGCTAGGTTTGTTTCATAATACATTTCTTTATGATTTATTTTCAGCAAATGTTTGATATATTAGACTTATATATTCTTGTATATTTGGGGTCACATAAGACTTTCTTGGGCAAAAAAAAGGTTGGAATGACTAAGGTTTAAGAAGCTTTGATTTATAGCTCTTGTTATCTGGCTAAGTAACTTGGAGAAAATAAATGTTGACTTAGATAAGTATTTCCATGTTGTAAGGAAGAATGAGCTGAACATATTGGCATATTTATCTTCATTGGTCTCAATTATCTTTGTTACAGATTCTAATTCTCTTGCTAAATTATTTGAGTCCAAAGAAAAATGATTTCTCTAATTTTAGTAGTTAGTATTTACATATGTTCTTGTGGAAAAGTTGATATTCTATCAAATATTTCTGATATTAATACCCTCCAAATCTATCTCTGTGATAATAACTAGAGGAAGCAACTTAAGTTGAAATCAAATAAATCAGACTTGACTTCCAATTTATCACACACCTCACTTATCTGACGGAATATAAATGGTAGAATATCAATTATGCAGTAGATGGAGAACTATTACTTCTTTGACTTATAGCAGAGAAGAAAAAATTTCTTAGTAATGTTAAGTCTTAAGCTCTTAAAGTTTAAGATATATAGAGTTGTGGGTTCCAGTTACCTGAGAATTGAAGTTTGTATAGACAGAAAAGGTGGGGGGGCACATACATGCAGGTCCACTTTATGCAAAATGAAGATTTCAACAGTAAGTTCTGATTGGTGGAAAGTTGATGAAGTGGTGACTGATGGCATTCTACTCCTGGACAGTCTATTTGGCAGAGGTAGGTTGCAACCCAATTGTGTTCAGTGTTACTTCTGGTCCTGTGCTCAGGGATTACGCTTTGATATTTATCGTTCAGGGACCCAAAAATGACGCAGGGGAAAGAACCCAGGTCAGCCTGCTGTAGTATGTCTCCAATCCTCCTAAATGGGCTATGATGAGGCACAAAGCATTGTTTCTTCTTTTTTTTCAGCAACAGGCACATCTGGGAATACCCAGTCTTCCCAGGGTTCCTGGGAATGCTTGAGTCAAGCTTCAGCATCCTCTGACTGTGGCTTTTTACTCATATTCCCTGGTGGCTATATATGGAGCTTTGGAGGGGTTTTGGACTATTATTTATCAATGTTTTTCTTTTCCCCCATGTGAAAATGATAGTTTTGAATTTCTTGAATCAATATTTATGTACTAGTGATTCCCAGAATTTCAGAGAGTACTTAAACTGTGCTACTCCCAGTGCAAAATGATGCATTGTTCTGCTAGTTCTTTTCTTGCCTGAACCACTGCTCTTATCTGCCTAATTAAAGACTAATTCACATGAGTGAGGCCATCTATTATTTGCTTTTTCCCTCTGACTTATTTCACTTAACATGATGCCTTCCAGTTCTATCAAGCTTTAACTGATTACAACCATCTAACGTTCCACTGTCCATACAGACTGCAGTTTCTTTTATCTGGACATATGTCATAGGATCTTTGGGTTGTTTCCACACCCTGACTGATACACTAAGCTGTAGTGTACATAGACATGCATCAGCAGACTTCCTTTGACTTGAGGACAGTTAGTTGTTCCCCTGAACAACTAACATATTCAGGGACCCATATAATTAGGAACAGCAGACTCTTAAGTGCAGACCATGATACCAGGAATACTTCGGCAATTGTGAGTTTTCCATTTAAGTGATCTAAATCCCACCCAGACATAGAACCTAGATAGGTACCTGGAGAAATTTATTCTATGACCTGCTAGCTAATATGTGCAGTGTTTTGATTTTTAGAATGATAGAGGCCCGATTCTCACCTTTTTGAAGGTGACAACAGGCACTATTTAGTTCATTGACATTTTAAGAAAGGTTCTAAATTCTGTGAACTTGAGTAAATACCTGGTAATGTATTCCCCCCTCCTAATAACCTCCATACACAAGTGAGTCTTTGAGTAAATGATATTTATAGAATATGCTCATGAACATGACAGAGTACCCAGGATGCCCCTCCTCGCTGCAGTAGTTTGTGGTGTTTAATGAACTCCCATTTGTGTGGAGCTCATCCATCTCTTCCCCTTGCCAGGACACTGTGTTGTTTTCATTTTATCCCAGCACTTTTCCTTTTAATGTTCCGTATGTTGTCAAACCTGCCTTATCTGAGGTAAATGATGTTGCTTACTATCCCGGGGACACAGTAAATATCAGTAGGTAAATAGAAGCTCTGGTAACTTCTGCAATGTCAAGTTTATCTCTGTCACCATTATGGTGATGGAAAGCATGCAGAGCCTGCTGTCCTTTCTATCTCCCTGATGGCAACACAGGCGCTTGAGCGAATGTGACTGATGTGTCCATATATGTGTGCTTTAATTACTTTGAAATGCCACAACAGCAGTAAGTGAAGATAAAGTTTCAGTATACTCAGAGATGCTCAGAGGACCAATAATCATTAGCATCATCATTGACATTCTTCCACATATTTATTGAGTCTGATACTTAAATTAGGAGATCTGACCTATTTAGGGAGATCAGCAAATGTTTCCCCCATGGAAAGGGCTCTTGTTCTACCATCAGAAGAATCAGAGAAAACTAAGTTGTGTAAAGTGAAGAGGTTTCTTTTACTCAGAGGATAGGACCAATGTGATTTTTTTTTACAATTAAAAAATTCATGTTTGGGTTTTTGGTCATACAGTGTTCCAGCACCCGTCCCTCCACCAGTGCCCATCTCCCACCACCAACATCCCCGGTTCCCTCCCCCTTCCCCCAGCCCACCTCCATGGCAGGTTCTTTATTTCTTTCCCTTTCTCTCTCTTTCTCTTTTCCTTCCCTTCCAGACTATGGATTACAGAAAACATTGACTGCATCATGCAGAGGCAAAGAATGGTATGAATAGAGGGAAGAGGGTGGGCAGGAAATCCATGAATTTCGATGATGCAAAGATCAATGAAAGTAACATTGTACAAAACCTTTGTTAGGAACTTTAAAGGCATATCTCAAACAAATAAGTCGTTGAAATTTTCAGAAAGATGAAGAATATCTCTTTAGGCAGCTCATGTGTCTTTCTGGGGATGTCTGAGAGGTATCCTTATGCTCAGGCAGATGTATCTTTGTATGCAATTGTGTGTTTCACTTTTGTATTTTGGATGAATTACATAATGGGGTTGCATTAATATATTCACCAAATATTTGCACACCATTAAGTGGTAGGTCCTGTCCTGTGTATAAGACATATACAATCTTTAGTTTCTTGACTATGTGTTTTATCATAGTAAAATCCAAGGGGTGGAGGAAAACAAAGAATAACAATGATATTTTATAATGCCATAAATTACATGAACTCTTACCAAGAGTAAGTACACTAAGAGATAGCAAGTGACATCTAATGTTGATTAGGAAACCCATGTTAAGGTGTGAGTTATAGGAAGATGTAGGACATAGTGTGGGACAGATGTATGGCTGCACAAAAAATTTAAAGAAGTTTTCTTGAGGAACACCAAAGTGAATATGGAAGAACAAGCCTGGTAGGTTATGAGTTGAGATGAGTTAGGAAAGGAGGTCAGTGTTTAGATCTATAGGCCTTTCCTATATGTATATGTTGGAAATATATACACCAGGAAGTATAATATGAAATTACAGAAAGTAGAGCAGAATATTAGAAAGAAAAATTCAGAAAGTAAAGAAGACTTTTGAAAAACATTAGGCAAGAAAACTGGTTTGTGGAGGATTTGAAGAAAGTAGTTTGTGGATAATTTATTTGCAAATTTTGAATGTGGAACAATAAAACTTACTGATAGATCAGCTAAAAAGAGCAGTTTAGAGAAAATATGTAAAAAATCTTATCTTGGCCTTGCTGCTTGATAATACACAGCGAAAGAAAACACAGCAATGAAAGTATTTTATAGAATTTTGTATCTATCTTGTTTGTATTATATTTCTTAGAACAAATTCCTATCAGTCTTAATCACTAAGACTTAACACAGGTATTTATTTAATGAGTAGAAGTGACACAGTACAGATTTTATTGGGAGTTACTGACAGTTATTGTCATATAATTTGGAGTCCTGTATCCCTCCCCAATTTCTACTGCATGGACTTGACTTTTATAGGCCATCTGATCTAATACACCAGCAAATCATCACTTTTCCAAATTGAGATCTGAAAACATGGCTGTGGTGTTTGTTCAAAGAAATATAATGAAAACTAGAGCTGGGCAAAAGTTAGTCCATTCTGTTTAGAGTCTCAGAAATGTACTTTCTCTTTCTTTTTGTCCTAATTTGATAAGGCTTCTCCACTATAGGGAGTTACATAAGTTGTAAACAAAGCACACAGCATTATGAGTAGAACCTAATGTAATATCAGCCTTTAATGGTCTTTAGAAACCTGGTATGAACAGCAGTGTCTTACAAAGAAGCAGCACAATTGATTCAAAGAAAACTCTTTTCATTCTGCACAGCAACCAGTTCAGGAATAAAGGACACCCACCAAACAATGAGTTGTACTGAAATAGAAAAATGCATGAAGCAAGACAGCCAAATTATTTATCTTTCATTAGAGGAGAAAAAATCACACCTAATTATCTTTGGTAAATGAGCATGTTTGTGAAAGCTGGCAATGGGCTCAGAAGAATAACTATAAAAATATACAACATTTAATCAAGTTACAACAACTGTCTGTTTTCATATAAATTTTAGGAAAGGGACTTCTTAGTTAGGAATGCTTACAAAAGGGCATGAAAGTAGTCCTCTGAGACCTGCTTTATCATCAGTAGGAAGGACATAACATGAATCTCTGCAATCAAGTGGAGCAGCTAAATCAGGATGAATGTATTTTTTTCTATTGGTACAACTTAATTACTGAGCGATTACAATGTGAACCTTTATCACTCAAGCAGGTTACAACTGAAAGCTTTTTAGCAGTAGAGGTTTGAAGTACTGTATTCAGAACGGAAGCAGATGTTTAACATTTTCTGGTTTGATTCATTTGTGTGTGTGTGTGTGTGTGTGTGTGATATCACCTGTATTATTCAGAATTAAGTGTCATGTTCCAGAGACAGTTGCCAAGAATGAAATTGTATTTTGACCTGAAAATCGATGCAGGTTTCATCTCTTAACTCTTATCATCAGAAGGAAGAGTCACAGTCTAGTCCCCTGAAAGTTTTTCAATTCTAGTAGAGACTAGCTTTGGGCTCTAATGGTGAACCTATTTGTGTGCATGAAGCCAGGACTAATCAAGCTAGCACTGGCTGGTTCAGAGAAAGGTGGTAGAGGAGTGAGAGGAAGCTTGGGTTTATTTTGTATGTCTTAAGTTCAATAACCCAGTTTGTAAACATTCCTGATGGGACTTCTGAGTAGGCATCTCTTGTACTTCTCACTGAAGAAGGGAATAGTCCCTTAGAAAAGGTCATAAAAGGTCCCATTTCTTAACTGGAATTAGAGTTTTCTGTCATTCCCACTTGCTCCCTGAATATCTTGTAGATGCAAAATACTGAAGTGTCCAAACATCACAAAACCTGTTACATTATGCTTGATTGCTTCAGAGATGCTTATACATTTTCAGTGTACTGCTGTGATAATTAATGATTATGGCACCTCCATCCTTATATTCCCCCAACTTCTCACTGAATTATTTTATAAGAAAGATATTTTGGGAAATATGTTCATTGCTCATTTCTTTTGTATGTGGAGCAGGTTGAGGGCTATACTGGAAGTTTGTCCCATTAGAAAATTATTTTCTATTCTTACAAAGATTACCTGAGTTCACAGTAGTCACAGGAGAGAAAATTATAGTTGCTGCTCTCCCTTTTATTTATTTTTTATCTTTTTAGTTTTGAGCAGTCAGCAGTGCTCAGGGAGTTTTCTTGATTCTGGATATCCTTTCTGGCATTGCTTGGGTGATCATGTGCTGCTAGAGATTAAACTATGGCCTATTGGATAAAAACATGAGCTCAGATCCCTCTCCAAACTCTCCCCAGCCTCAACCCCAGAACTCCAGTAGATTATCTGTATTTAAATACTTTTTTTTCCGTTATCAACAACCACAGTTTAGATATTTAGTCTATTGTCATGGGCTAACATTGGCTTGCAAGAATAAAAATGCTTATACACTTTAGGCTGACAGTACTACCACACCAGGCCCACCACCAAAATGTGGTATCTTTCTGTGTGAGAATTTAGAGCATAAAATGGTGGTTTCCTCAGAAAAGTACAGAATGCCTCTGATAGAAAAAAAACAAACTGGAAAACGATTGAGTCCATATGCTTTACTATTGAGAGATTGGTGATTTATATAACTGTGAATATCAAGGATGAGTCCATTTCAGGTTTATGGATGCTCATCTTCTTTCCCCAACACCCTGCACCCAAGTGCAATGCAGTTCCCAGATTAATCTTCACATGGGCCACTCCCAAAGTGGTGCTGCCAATCTTGTTCCTTTCCCAGGTCTTGCAGCTGCAGTTCTTTCCTCAAATGATCCCAGTCCACTGAGCCTCACTGACCCTGGGGCTCCTCTCACCATCATTTTTCTCCGTGAGAGCTTTTTTTTTTCTACTGTCCGTCTGTGGTAGGCCCAATGGTCCTTCCCAGTCATTCTCTGTCTACCTGGCAATGGTTCAGGACCAAGACCTAAGCGACGCTGCATCCTCTGCTGCCAGAGATTAATTTGCCGACACCCAGTACATCCAGGACCTTACTAAGCAACACTCAGAGGACCATGTTGTGCTAGGGACCAAATTAGGGTTAACTGTCTTCAAGGCATGTACCTTAACACCAGAGCTATCTCCCCTGGCCTCATTCTTTGCTTTCTACATTTTGTATCTATGCTTGGGAGTTGATCTGAAATCTATTCTCAGGGTAAACTAGTCAGGCTCTAAATCCCCCTTTATAGGGATTTTGGACAGGCACAGTCTGATTTATCTTAGCACCTTGTCAGATCTGAAAATTAGAAAATGTGCTTCATCTTCTCTTAGAAGGCATCTCTGAGAGGTTTGGCTTAGAAATTTTGTGTGCTCCTAGGTTGTCGGCTTTTTTTCTTGTTTTTCCTCCTAGTTTCTTAAAATTTTTTTCAGTGAATAATCCCATTGCTGAATTAGAGGGAAGTTATGATGTTTATAATACCAGCAAAATGTCAGACTCATAATGAGGTAAAAAATTTGGAGTAAGAATAAATCATGCCTCCCAAGCAAGGAGCCTGATATGGACCTTGGGCCATATACCATCATGAATACTGGTAGAGAAGGATTGGGGGGGTACTGAGGAGAGAGCTCAGACATGGAATACTCTCTTATTTTGTTCCTGGCTTTTATATATTTTTACATTTAAACATTCTTAAATTGTTTTTCTGGTTTTGAGATCACATACTATTAATATCTAACACCACACCTATCACCAGTGTGCCTGATTCCGCTTCTCCAAGTTGTGCTTTTCCCATCACCCTTCTTTCACACCCGTAACCCTAGTTCATGTGTGTGCCAGTTCACTGGTTATGTGGCTTTTGGATCTCTCTTGCTACCTCTGCTGTGGATTTTTGCAAGAACAAAATCATGCAATTTTCAGCAACTTGGACAGAAATGGAGGATCTATGGCGATCTTTCTCAGTCAGACTGAAAGAGACATATGCAAAATGATCTTTTTTATATGTAGGACGTAAAGGAAGTTTCATGTATATTGGAAGTTCCAAATCAAAGTTACAAATATTTCATATATATATATATATATATATATATATATATATATATATATATATATATATGTTAAAGTACTTGATTTGAAGTTTCTAGCAAATTTCAGTAAAATATTACCACTTGTATCACTTGTATCATTTGTCTTCCTGTTGAGCATTGATTTGCTCTAGCAGGCACCAGCAACATCTCCATAAGTACTGTCACAAGCAAGTGTAGCCCAAGGGCATCTGCTTGCTTCAAGGCAAGGAAGAGCCTCAAACCATTCCTTCAAGTAATGGGAATAGGTCCATAATTGTTACTGGTTTTTAGCATATCAAATAAAACACGGGTAGCTTGCCAGGCTCTGCCGTGTAGGTGGTATACTCTCAGAAGAAGGCTCTCATCTCGAGCATTTACTGATGAAAATTAAAGGGGAAAGATCAGGTTTTCTCTTGGGTGGAGCTCTGAGGAACTGTGGAGTCTGGAGGTTGAAAATGACTGACCTCATGATGTGTGGTTGCTCTGGCTTCTTGCTAGGCTTTCTGGGATGACAGGTATCAGCTAGAACCTGCCTAGAACTGTATACAGTATATAAATGTGAAAGATACTGGGAAGGTCCTGCTCCTAAAATCTGGTACTATCTAAGACTGCCGTGCGGTCATGGAGTGGCCATGCAGTGATGGAGCTGTGGGTCTACCGTGGGTCTCTCTCCTGGGGTAGCTGGCATGGAGGTGGAAGAAAGGGCAGAGGAGCCCAAATCTCTGCTCCAAGTCTGGCCAGCATGGCCCCTCCCCAACATGTGTGAGCAAACCCTTGGAGCAATGTTGGACTCGGCTAGGGGCTGGCCGAGCCCATTATTGGGAGGTCAGCTCCATGGGTTGTTTCCATGAGGAGCCGAGCAGCACGGTTGTGGGTCTGGAGTGGATGGGTTTGGATCTCCAGGTGGGTTGAACTCAGCCTCTGGTCGAGTCCAACATTGCTCCAAGGGTTTGCTCACATGCTGGCAGGACTTGGAGTGGGGATTTGGGTTCCTCTGCCCATTCCTCCACCTCCATGCCAGCTAACCCGGAAGAGAGATCCACGCCAGATCCACAGCTTTGTCAGCAACCCCGAAAAATATTATACTTGTTGAAATCTATTCATTATGCATATTTACTCTGGAGCATATTGAATAGTATGACATTTTTCAAAATAATTAAAAATTATATAACCATAAGTATTATACTAGTGGGGTTTGAGAAGGTAGTACATTTTTTCTTGCATATAGCCAACTTGGGTTCAATATCTAGCACCCCATATTTTCCCGTGAGACTGCCATGAGTAATCCCTACTGACAGAACCAGGAGTAAAACCTGATCACTGCCATGTTTACCCCCAAACAACAAAAAAAAAAAGATATTATGCAAGTTATAATCATTTAGATACTTGTAAGCATTAATTTATTTATTTTTGCTTTTAGAGTCACACTTGGCTATGCTCAGGGGTTACTTATGGCTCTGCACTCAGGAGGTGCTCAGGGGAACATCTGGGATGCTGTGGATCAAACCTGGTTTAGCCGCATGCAAGTCAAATGCCCTACCCACTGTACTGTCACACTGGTACTAGTTTATTTTTCTTTTTTGGGGCCACACCCAGCAATGCTCAGAAGTAACACTTGGTTCTGCACTCAGGAATTACTCCTTGCAGTTCTCAGGGATGTGGATACTGAGGATCCAGGTCAGCTGGGGGGCAAGGCAAACTCCCTACCTGCTGTGCTATCACTCCAGTCCTAAACATTTATTGAGATAAGATAATTTTACTCTTGACTATTTATCAGAGATGAATATTCATGGAGAATTTCAAAATAAATTGCTTAACTTTAATGTATGTTATTTTTTAAAATATATTTAGAAGATAAGATACTTCCTTGTGAGAGATTGGCCTTCTGAATACTTTGAACAATAGCTATTTTATTTTCTTTTTTTTTTTTTTTTTAACATTTTATTATACCACCGTGAGATATACAATTACAATGCTGTTCACGCTTGGGGGTTTCGGTCACACAGTGTTCCAGCACCCCGCCCTCCACCAGTGCCCCCCCAGCCACCACCCATGTCCCCAATTCCCTCCCCCTCCCACATCCTGCCTAAATGGCAGGTTCTTTATCTCCTCTCCTCTCCTCTCCCTCTCTCTCTCCTCCTTCTCCCACACATTGTGGGTTGCACTACGTACACTTAGAAGCCATCATTTGCATTTTTTTGTCTGTATTTAATGCTCAGTTCTATGTTAGCATCAGAACTTTAGACATTTATTCACACATGTTCCCTTCTCTATGAACAATAGCTATTTTAATTGCAGACTTTTCATTGATTGACGTGATTTTTTTTTTAACATTTTATTATACCACCGTGAGATATACAATTACAATGCTGTTCACGCTTGGGGGTTTCCGTCACACAGTGTTCCAGCACCCCGCCCTCCACCACTGCCCCTCAATCACCACCCATGTCCCCAATTCCCTACCCCTCCCCACATCCTGCCTAAATGGCAGGTTCTTTATCTCCTCTCTCTCTCTCCCTCTCTCTCTCCTCCTTCTCCCACACATTGTGGGTTGCACTATGTACACTTAGAAGGCATCATTTGCATTTTTTTGTCTGTATTTAATGCTCAGTTCTATGTTGGTATCAGACCTTTAGACATTTATTCACACATGTTCCCTTCTCTATCTAACCAAACCTCTGACTCCCACGCTTGTGGTAATTTCCACTTTTGGTAAGATCACCTGGTATATTTATGTCATGCAAATAAATGCAGCCATTCTATGTCTCTCTCTTTCCTTCTGACTAATTTCACTCAACATGATTCTCTCCATGTCAATCCATTTATAGGAAAATTTCATAACTTCATTTTTTTCTCACAGCTGCATAGTATTCCATTGTGTAGATGTACCACAGTTTCTTTATCCAGTCATCAGTTCTCGGGCATACTGGTTGTTTCCAGGTTCTGGCTATTGTGAATAGTGCTGCTATGAAAATAAAAGTGTGGATTATTTTTCCGCTGTGTGTTTTTGCCTTTCCAGGGTATACTCCCAGGAGCAGTATGGCTGGGTCAAAAGGGAGCTCAATTTCTCGACTTTGGAGGAATGTCCATATTGTTTCCCAGAAAGGTTGTACAAGTCGACATTCCCACCAACAGTGTATGAGAGTCCCCTTTTCCCCACAACCACGCCAGCACTTGTTGCTTTTACCCTTTTGGATATGGGCCATTCTCTGTGGTGTGAGGTGATATCTCATTGTTGTTTTGATTTGCATCTCTTTGATGATTAGTGATGATGAGCTTTTTTCATATGCCTTTTGGCCATTCGAATTTCTTCCTTGTCAAAAGTTTCTGTTCATCTCTTCTCCCCATTTTCTAATGGGGTTGGCTGTTTTTTTTCTTATATAGCTGTACCAGTGCCTGATATATCCTGGATATTAACCCCTTAACAGATGGGTATTGGGTGAATATTCTTTCCCATTCTGTGGACTGTCTTTCTATCTTGGTCACTGTTTCTTTCCGAGGTGCAGAAGCTCTTCAGTTTCATGTAGTCCCATACATTTATATTTTCTTCTAGTTGCTTTGTTAATGGTGTTTCACCTTTGAAGATGTCTTTAGCTTCAATGTTGTGGAGGGATTTTCCTACATTTTCTTCAACGTAATTTATGGAATCAGGTCTGATATTGAGATCTTTAATCCATTTTGATCTGATTTTTGTGCAAGGTGTTAGACACAGGTCCAAATTCATTTTTTTTACATGTAGCTGTCCAGTTTTCCCAGCACCACTTGTTGAAGAGGCTTTCCCTTATTCCAGTTTGGACTCTTTGCACCTTTATCAAAGATTAACTAATCATATCTTTGAGGGTGGGTGTCAGGATACTCAACTCTATTCTATAGGTCCTCAGGTCTGTTTTTATTCCAGTACCACGCTGTTTTAATTACTGCTGCTTTGTAGTACAGTTTGAGGTTGGGAAAGGTGATGCCACCCATCTTCTTCTTCCCAAGGATTGCTTTAGCTATCCGTGGTGGTTATTATTCCATACGAATTTCAGGAGTGTTTGGTCAATTTCTTTAAAGAATGTCATGGGAATCCTTATAGGAACCGCATTGAATCTGTACAAAGCTCTAGGGAGTATTACCATCTTGACATTGTTAATTCTCCCCATCCATGAGCAGGGAATATGTTTCCATTTCCTCGTGTCCTCTTTTATTTCTTGAAGCAATGTCTTGTAGTTCTCTTTGTATAGGTCCTTTACACACTTGGTTAAGCTTATTCCTAGGTATTTGATTTTCTGTGGCACAATTGTGAATGGAATCGATTTCTTAATATCCCTTTCTTCTCTTTCGTTATTTGTGTATAGGAAAGCCACTGACTTTTGGGTATTGATTTTGTACCCTGCCACTCTACTATACATATCTATTCTTTCTAAGAGTTTTTGGGTCGAGAGTTTAGGGTTCTCTAGGTATAATATCATGTCATCTGCAAATAATGATAGCTTGATTTCTTCCTTGCCTATCTGGGTGCCCTTAATGTCCTTTTTCTTCTCTGATTGCTATGGAGAGTACCTCCAGTACTATATTGAATAAAAGAGGTGAGAGAGGGCAACCTTGTCTTGTTCCTGATCTTAAGGGGAAGGCTTTCAATTTTTCCCCCATTGAGAATGATACTCGCTGTGGGCTTTTGGTAGATGGCTTTGACTATCTTGAGGAAGCTTCCTTCAATTCCCATTTTCTGGAGGGTTTTAATCATGAATGGGTGCTGGATCTTTTCTGCATCTACTCGATAGGACCATATGGTTTTTATTTTTTCTCTTATTGATGTGATGTATTATGTTGATTGATTTGCGAATGTTGAACTATCCTTGCATTCCGGGATGAATCCTACTTGGTCATGATGTATGATCTTTTTGATGAGTCTTTGGATTCTGTTTGCTAGTATTTTGTTGAAGATCTTAGCATCTGTGTTCATCAAGGAGATTGGTCTGTAATTTTCCTTCTTTGTATTGTCTCTCCCTGCTTTGGGTCTCAGGGTGATATGCACCTCGTAAAAGCTGTTTGGGAGTGTTTCTGTTTCTTCTATTTCCTGGAAGAGTTTGAACATGACTGGCAGTAGGTCCTCCTTAAAGGTTTGGTAGAATTCACCAGTGAACCCATCTGGACCTGGGTTTTTGTGTTTGGGCAGACTTTTAATTACTGTTTCAATTTCCCCGATGGTGATAGGCTCATTTAGGTATTGGAGGTCTTCTTGTTTCAATCGTGGGAGGTTATAGGACTTCAGGAATTTATCCATTTCTTCTAGGTTCTCATGTTTTGTGGCATACATGTTCTCAAAATAACCTCTGATGATGTTTTGGATTTCTGTTTTTTCTGTTGTGATGTCACCATTTTCATTTCTGATTCTGTTTATTTGGGTTCTCTCTTACCCTGTCCTTACAAGTCTTGCCAGTGGCTTGTCGATCTTGTTTAATTTTTCAAAAAATCAGCTCTTGGTTTCATTAATCTTTTGGATTGTTTTTTTTGGTTTCCAGCTCATTGATTTCCTCCCTAAGTTTCACTATTTCCTTCCTTCTGCCTGGGTTGAGCTTCCCTTGTTGGTCTTTTTTCTAATATTTTCAGCTGTGAGGTCAGGTTATTTATATGGGCCCTTTCTTCTTTCCTGATGAATGCTTGCAGAGCTATGGACTTTCCTCTTAACACAGCTGTGTCCCACAAGTTCTGATAGTTGGTATCTTCATTGTCATTTGTTTCTAAGAATCTTTGGATTTCCCATTTGATTTCTTCTGTGACCCATTTGTTGTTCAGCAGTGAGCTGTTTAGTTTCCATTGGTTTGGTTTAGCTCCCTGCTTCTGTGTATGGTTCACTACTATTTTGAGTGCATCGTGATCTGAAAAGATATTCGACACAATTTCAATCTTTTTTATTTTGTTGAGGTATGCTTTGTGGCTCAGTATATGGTCTATCTTGGAGTATGTTCCATGTGCACTGGAAAAAAATGTGTATTCAGCTTTTTTGGGATGAAAATCCCTGTATATATCAACCAGCTCTCTTTCTTCCATTTCTTCCTTTAGGTCCAGTATTTCCCTGGTGAGTTTCAGTCTCCGTCGATCTATCCCTAGTCGATAAGGCAGTGTTCAAGTCTCCGACTAGTATTGTGCTACTGTTAATGTCTTCTTTGAGGTCTATTAATAATCGTTTTAAGTATTTTGCTGGCCCCTCGTTTGGCGCATATATGTTTAGCAGTGTGATTTCTTCCTGGTATACATACCCCTTAATTATTAAGAAATGGCCTTTATTGTCCCTTTTGACCTTTTTCAGCCTGGAAATCTATATTGGATTGACATGATATTTTAAAGATATATTTATAAATATATACTAATATAAATTCAATCAAATAGTTATGAATATTCTCATAAATATAGGTTGTTGGATTCTAGTTCAATTTCCCACTTGCATTAATGATCTTTGCTAACAAGAATGTTTTCGAAAGTGAGTGAAACGTGAATAGGGATATAGAAAAGTGATATAAAAAATTATAAAAATGTCCACCACCAGCAGGTACTACTGTGGCTCTGGGATATTTAATAACACTGTTAGAAAAGAGCATTTGTGTTCAAGTAACTGAATAAATCTAAAGACCATAAAAGACAAAAGATGCTATTTTTTCCCTATTAACCTTCTATGATGTAAATGAGTATTGTCACTCTAGAAGTCACTGAAGTTGTTTATATATTAGGATTTTTTTATTTTTTTATAGCCTAGATATTTTATAGCCTGGATAAACACCATGCAAATTTGCAAAGTTGTTGATAATAGACAATAGTTGATTTAGGCATACATTATTCAGCACCGGTCTCACCATCAGTTTACCCCTCTCTTCACTGGAGCTCCCAAGTTCTCTCCAACTCCCAGCCTGCCCCCGTTGGCGGCAAATAACAAATTTGTTTCATTTCACTTATTTCCCAGGGCAGAGCTGTGGGGCAAGCCACTGCAGTCCCCTACAGTGCCGGGAAGCGAGTTCATTCTACCTCTGAAGCCGGCGGGGAATGGATGAAAACTCAGGAATCCGATGCAGTTTTAAAAAGGGCTTTACTATCACAGGTTCCAATATACAATCCAAGAGCAGGGAAAACCTCCGGACTCTGGGTTCCCAGCTAGGCCCCAGCCAGGCCCCAGCCAAATGTAGGCCAAGATGGCTGCCACCACGTGTTGAGGCCCAACAGAGAATGGAGAGGACAGAGAAGAAAACGGCAAGGGAAGCCGAAATGGCAAAAAAAGAGAGCTTCTTTCTTCTTGCAGCTTATTTTATAGATAGAAATCAGCCCAAACTTCCCGGCCCGCCCATTCTGGACTGGGCTATCTACAGATGAAAACAGGAAAACAACTCTGTAGAAATGTAACAACTTCAGGAGGCCTTCTGGCTGTTTACAAGAACCCAGAGCTGATTCAAAGCCTCCCTAGCAGAGCTGGGAGGAGCTATAAGCTAAATGTAACTTCCCCTGGCAGGGGAGGGTCAAATGCCCTTGGGTAATTTCTCCCAACACCTCACCTAGGCTCTTTTAGATGCTAGTATCAAGAGCCAAGATCTGCCTGGAAATGCCTTTATAGGGTAGATAAGGGGGTTCTGAGATGGCATGCCTCTGTACCAAAGACTATACTAATGCCAGTTAAATATTTCTCCAAGCCTTCACAAGAGTCTCGTCTACTTCATGGTAGTTTTGTATTTTAGTTGCCTTTGAGTTATCAGGGAGCCATGCTTGCTTGCTTGGAGGCAAACATCATTTCTCTCTGATCTAATTACTTAGAGATCCAATGTGGTCAGGCAAATATGCTGGTAAGATCTAGCTAGTCCCATGATGATTGTGGCAGCATGAGAGAATATTTATACCAGCCAGTACAGAATACATGGTCAGATAAACTGCCACATTTAAACTACCCCCTATCTATGAAGTGACCTGCAGGGAGGCAATCCAGGGCATCTGCAGAGGCTTTTAGGTATCTTGCAACACAGAGCTACTCCTGGCTCTCTCTGTGCTCAATCATGGAGTTTCAATAAAAAATGAGAAAAAAATGAAAAATGATATGTGCTATCCGAAAGAGCAAGGACAACAAATGCTAGTGTGGATGTGGGGAGAAAGGGACTCTCTTCCATTGTTGGTGGGAATGTTGACTGGTAGCCTTTGTGGAAAACAATATGGATATTCCTCCAAAGACTAGAAATTGAGCTCCTATTCAATCCAGTCATACCATTCCTGGGAATATACCCTGGGAAGCCAAAAATACACAACAGAAACACTATCTGCACTTTTATTTTCATAGCAGCACTATTCACAATGGCCAGTATTTGGGAAACAACCAGAGTGCCCAAGACTGATGACTGGATAAAGAAACTTTGGCTCATCTAAGCAATGGAATACTATACAACTGTTAGGAAAAATGAAGTTATGAAATTTGCCTATAAATTGATGGACAAAGGAGAGGATCATGTTGAGTGAAATTAGCCAGAAGGAAAAAGACTGATATAGAATGACTGCATTTATTTGTATGATACACACACACACACACACACACACACACACACACACACACACACACACACACACACATATATATATATCACTTGTATCATTTGTATCATCACTTGTCTTCCGTTGTTCATTGATTTGCTCGAGCGAGCACCGGTAACATCTCCATATGTTCTATCACAAGCAAGTGTAACCCAAGGGCATCTGCTTGCTCCAGTGACAGGAAGAGCTTCAAACCATTCCTTCAAGTCATGGGAATGAGATCCTTAATTGTTACTGGGTTTTGGCATATCAAATATATGTACACATTTTTGGCATATCAACTATATATGTTATATACATATAATACATATAAAATATATGTATTATTAAACCAATATCCAAGGTCAGGCAAAACATGGAGCATGAGGTCTTGTCAAAGGTGGAATCTACCACAAACGTGTGGGAATCAGAGGTTAGATAAGACTGAGAAGGGAACAGTGTGCTAATAATTGTCAAAAGTGATATTACCAGCCTAGAACTGATCATTGAATACAGGCAAAAGGATGCGCATGATAACCTCTCTCTATGTATGTATTGTAATCCACAGTGTATAACAGAAGGAAAAGTGAGAGAGAGAGAGAAAGAGAGAGAAAAGATATAAAGAACCTGCCATAGAGGCAGGCTAGGGGATGGGGGGAGGGAATTGGGGACATAGTGATGGGAAATGGGCATTGGTGGAGGGATGGGTGCTGGAACACTGTAAGACTGAAACTAAAACATGAACTTCTTTTTAATTGTATATTTCACGGTGGTATAATAAAATTTTAAAAACTATATGTCCACATTATAGTGACTACAGTGGATGCCACAATAGCAGATTTTTTAAACACCCGTCATGCCTAAGGGCATATGAATGGATAAGGAAGATGTGTTATATAGAATTAATAGGATACTCAGAGCCTGGCAAGCTACCCTTGTTTTATTTATTTGTTATGCCAAAAACTAGTAACAATTATGGACCTCAATTCCATGACCTGACGAATGGTTTGAGGCTCTTCCTGTCCCTGGAGCAAGAAGATGCCCTTGGGTTACACTTGCTTGTGACAGGACATATGGAGATGTTACTGGTGCCCACTCAAGCAAATCGATAAACAATGGGAAGACAGTAAACGGGACACCATTTTTCTATGAAACAGATCTGTGCCTACTTGGACAGAATTTTAGTAAATTGTGCAAAATTAATTGTATTAAAATATCACATGATTCCATTCCTATATAGAATAAAGCAAACAAAGTTAGCACCACAAACAGAACCCTAGATTCCAATAGTAGAATGATGATTACCAGCAGGCACAAGTCTGGAGCATAGAAGGAACAGAGGCTTTACTAGATGACTGTGGGTAGTAACTAGACTTTCACTAGCAGGGGCATTATGGTACATACATTTGTTGTGCTTTTGAAGTTACATACCTGAAACATATACTGTGCTATCTCTCTCAGTTTTAAATGTGGTCTTTGCTATGTGGATGAACTAAAGGGCATCATGTGTAAAATCAGCCAGAAGGAGAGAGACAGACACAGAATGCCTCTCTTAATGGGTGGGGGGAAAATGAAAAAACAACAACATAGTATGGAAATAACAAATGGTTAAAAACATTAGAACCTGAGAACTGGGTTATGAAATTGAATTTACCTAGATTGGAAATCACTGGGTGGTTGGGAAGGAATTCTGGGAAAATAGAGGATATCAGACTCTCTGTTGGTCGTGTTGGAGCACTGTGTGTATGAAACCAATTATAACAATATTGTAAATCAAGGTACATCAAATTTCTTTTTTAATAAAGAAAGTAGCCTTGATTTAAGAAGCCACTTATTAATAATGGTGGACAATGAGGGCCAAGTTGTGAGAGACTTTACTTTTTTTGTATTTAAGAATTTTGATTGATTCTACTGGAAATGGGAAACACAGAAGCTTTTATACAGAAAAGTGACAAGAAAATTGTGCTTGCTGAGCATGTCTTGATGACTGGTGGATTCAGGACAAAGATGAGTGAAAATACAAGAAGTGCAGTCAGGATAATCTGTGGTTGTGGGTCTCTTCCTGCTTGATGATGTGTCAGAAAGCAGAGACTAAATAACCCTTAGTGACTATATAAATCTACTTTCCACATAACCTCGATGTCATAGCTATAAAACTCTATGATTAAAATCTGTTTCCCACTCTTGTCAGCACAGTGGAGTAAATATGTAGTCATACAAGCTATGGAATGAGCACCTTCTGAAAAATATTATACTACATCCTTAATTCAGACAGGTGCTTGACTCTTGGTCCATCTTAAGTATAAAAAGAGTTGGCTTTGGAAGTAGCACATGTTATTTCTAATGATAGCCACTAAAAAAGAAAATGATACTGTTAAGCTTATTTGGCAGAAAACGTCAGGCGTATGGAAAACAAATAAAAAAGCAAAAAGTATTGTAAGATTTATGGAACATTACTCAAATTTTGTGTATCTCTATCTTGCATCTTATGTTAATCTAAGTTATAGAAAATCTGTGTTTATTTTCTCATTTTTTCTAAATTGAGTATCAGAGAAACTATCAATGAAATATTGATGTATTGCCAAGAACAATCTGGGTTTAGCTAGACGCTAAATTTCATAGTTTTGATTAAGTACCAGTATACAGAGGAATTTATAGACCCAGAATTGTTTCTGTGCTCATAGAAAATAATACACTCAAAACTATAAACTAAATTTGTTTACTGGCCCTAAGTCACTAATATTATCTCAATTTTCATTAATTAAGTGTTATTGTTTTCATAATCACCATCTTCATAGTGACTTGACTTTTGTGCCCAGGGATGGATCCCAGGGCCTCCCACAGAGGTATTGCACTCTGTGACTGAGTTACACAGCCTTGGCTTCCAGAAACCTATTTCATAGAAGAATCTCAAAGTGCAATTATTTCAGTCACTGAATTTGAATTTGGAATATGCAAGTAGTACTCTGCTCTTCAATTAATAGTGTGATCATGCATGAATTATTTCATTATTTTGATCATATATACGATCATATTTTTATTATATAAGAACGCGATTTTTTTAATTAAACATTTTATTATACCACCGTGAGATATACAATTACAACATTGTTCATGTTTGGAGGTTTTGGTCACATAGTGTTCCAGCACCCGCCCTCCACCAGTGCCCATTTCCCACCACCAATGTCCCCAATTCCCTCCCCACTCCCATAGCCTGCCTAAATGGCAGGTTCTTTATCTCTTTTTTTCTCCCTCTCTCTCTCCTTCCTTCTCCCTACACATTGTGGGTTGCACTACATACACTTGGAAGCCATCAGTGCATTTTTTTGCCTGTATTTAAAGCTCAGTTCTATGTTGGTATCAGCCCTTTCAACATTTAATCACACATGAAGAACGTGATTTTTTAACCTGCCTTCTAGCTATTACTAGAATAACGAAGAAACTCAATGTGGACTCACCTTACAATCTGAATCAATAAATTATTCCTGATATTTTATTTATGATTAATGTTTCATTAAAATGTAGAAGCAGTAAGTAACATTGGCTGTGGTTGCCAAAGCTTATATTTTATTTATTTTTGTTATGTTGCTGTTGGTTCTTGTGTTTAAATGAACATGATATTTGCATCTGTCCAAATAAGCAGTATCATTTTGTAAGCAGAAAACTAACTGTAAATGGTACATAAAAATAGTTTTGGATAATATAAAACACTTGGCTTTTATTCTCAACAGATTTAGTCTGAATTTTTTTCAGCCCAAACACCTCTGGCTGTGTGTATTTAGAGAAATGACTTAACTTGAAATATTTCTATATTTACAGAATGAGGATATTAAAATATGTGCTTAAATTTATTATGAGAAACTGTGATGTGGTCTCACATAACAAGTGCCCAGTTGAGGCAGATCTTATTGTAGTTATTAAACAAATTTTCAATTTGATTTGTTATGTAAATGAAACCTTCATAATGGTATGAGATAAAATGCTATGAGCTTTGGAAAATAATGTTTTCCTTCTGAAAGTTTAATAGCCATAAAGAAAAGATTACCAGGCCCCCAAATGACAAAATTTATGCTTTTGGGTCACTTCTTGATTCTTACTATTCTGTCAGTGCTGGGAAAAATGAATATATAGTGGTACAAAGAACTTGATTGTTCGTATATGGTTGAGGTCTTTGCCCTAAGATCTTGTATTTTTTCTGCTTATTAGACAAATGATAAGATTTTTTGTAATCATTGTATATTAAACTAACCTACTTAGAAATGGTGTACATTAATTAATTTATAGTTTATAATAGGATTCACACTGTCATATCTATATATCTATACGTACATACACACATATATAATTAGAAATAAAACTTTGTCAGAAGATTGTTAAAAATGAGCATAAAGGGTCTGAAAATCATAAAATAGTCTGAGGTCAGCCATCACCTTTCATTCTCCCATTTTCTCTACTTGCTCTGTGAGGTTAGATAATTAACTATACATTTCAGCTTCATCTCAATTAAAAGGATACAGAAAGTGGGCTGGAAGGATAGTATGTTAGGTAAAGTTCTTGCTTTGCACACAGCTTAAGCCTGATTTGGTTGCTAGCATGCATATGGTCCCCTGTACACTGCCAGGAGTGATCACAGAGCACTGAGTCAGGCATAAGCCATGAGTACCATAGGAGTAGCCCACAAATAGATGTGTGTGTGTGTGTGTGTGTGTGTTTGTTGACTAACAATTGCCTCTAAATGTTGAAATAATTGGGCAAGGGAGATAATTCAATTGGGCAAGCAAGATAATTCAAGTGGCAGAGCCCATGCATATTATGTGAGAGACCCTAGGTTTAATAGTCAATACCACATTACTCTCCATCCTTGACAAAGCCAGCAATGGTAACTAATAAAAACAAATTTGAAACATAAGAATTTATGTAAAAATCATAATATGACTTCCAGCACAGCGAAAACATCTGCCATTATTCCTACAAGCATTAGGAATGTCAACCATTACAGTGGAGGCACTAACCTTTGGTTGATATTAGAGAATGCAATCAAAATCACACGGTTTGAGTTGGATCAAGGCAGTGAGATTTGTCTCCTCCCTCGCCCCTCCCGAGGGAACATTGCTTGCCTGAAGCTGCTCTAAGGAAAGGAAATGACTTTGAGAGGTTGCATTAATGTTTGGTATGGTGGAGGTTTTCTGGATTGCTTAGAGGCAGGGACACTACTAAAGCTGTTTCTGAAAGTCTGGTGCTGACGATAACTTGCTATTGTGGCTGCCTGTGACAGTGCCTCCTAAATTTCCTTTTCCATTAAAGTTGCTGCTTGCCCATCTGCAATTTCTACCTCTGTTTGTAGTCTCTGTCCTTGAGTCTGGGTGTCATTTCCGGTAGTGCCTGGGAAGCTCCTGTGTTGTTCCTCTTGTCAACTTCTTGTGTGTTCATTGGTGTAGCACACGTCCACATCAACTTCTTTCCTTGACATTATTAATCCTTTAATCTAGGTTAGGATTTGTTTGACAAAGGACAACTTTTTTTTTTCTATCTCCATCGCTGGGTGGACCCCCCAAAAAAAAAAAAAAGCATTGGCTCTGCACTCAGGAGTTACTCCTGCTGGTGCTGTGCATATGGGATGCTGAGGAGCAAACCCAGGTTGGTCGGCTGTATGTAAGGCAGGCAACTACCCACTCCAGCAAACCCTGTTTCTTGAATCCCTGTTAATAGAATTGGCAGAAAGTCTTGATGTCACAGAGCTGAGTGCAGCCCAGCTCGCGCTGTTGCTTACAGCCGCGCGGTTTATCAATAAATGCTCGAGTTTTGAGGTGACTACAAGATTATCCCACCCACACGGAAGAGCCTGGCAAGCTACCCGTGTCGTATTTGATATGCCAAATCCCAGTAACAATTATAGACTTCCTTCCCATGACTTGAGGGAATGGTTTGAGGCTCTTTATGTTCCTGGAGCGGCAGATGCCCTTGGGCTATCTCGCATGTGATAGGACATGGAGATGTTACTGGGGCCCACTTGAGTAATCAATGATCTATGGGAAGTCAAGTGATCAAGTGATCAAGTGATCTCTATAAATGCCTCTGTCAGTTTTCAGTAATAAATATTGAATATTTATTTTCAGTAATAAATATTGAATATTTCACTAATGAAGGCAATTTATAAAAGCCAAAAAGCAACTATGCTTTTGAAATGAGCCGGTGCTTTTCACCTTCTGGGTTTTTTTTTTTTTTTTTGCCCGGCAGAGTGACACTTCCATTGGCAAATCTCATTTTCCCTTGAAAGTCTATAGGCATCAATTTGAAAGCTGCTTTCAAACTTTTACTTCGTATACCTAATCCTTCTTTGCATCATTCTAAGCTCTTTGCTCAAATAATTTTTATTTAGAAGTGGGGAAGTGGGAACCAGCTCTATGGGCTAATTTGGATTTATGCAGAAAAAACTTACTTTTATCTACTATTAATTCTCTACTTCTTAATTCTTTTGTATGCTGCTAAAATAAGTTGATTTTATATTCTCTGTATCACTGTTCAATAAGTAAAATCTTTATGGAATTGAATATATGTTAAAACATTTGCATTAAATTGGTACTCTATTTTATCAAAACGTTAAATAAATGTGAAGATCACATGGTCTACAATTTATTCAGTAAATCGAACACTAACATTTCTTTGTGTTTGCTATTTGGAATATGAGATGGGATTTTTATAATGATAATAGTAATAATAAATTGACAAGTTTTAAAATGTAGTTCTAGTCAAAGTAAATTAAGAAGTTTTAAATGTAGTTCTAGTCAAATTCATATTCATGTAGGGCATTTCATGTGTAATGTTCTATTTGGGATATGAACTTTGACTTCATAACTACAATACTGTTACTACTACTAAGAATAGCATCATTTAACTGAAAACAGATCAAAGATACTAAAATCAGCACTATATAAATATTATCTTATTCAAATACAAAAAGTAGTGCATATGCATATAATCCTTATATCACTCTATCACTGTCTTCCCGTTCATCATCGATTTGCTCAAGCGGGCACCAGTAACATCTCCATATGTCCTGTCTCATGCAAGTAGAGCCCAGTGGCACCAGCTTGCTCCAGGAACATAAAGAACCTCAAACCATTCCATAAGATCATGAGAATGAGGTCTAAAATTGTTACTGGTATTTGGCATATGAATATGACACGGGTAGCTTGCCAGGCTCTGCCGTGTGGGTAGCATACTCCTGTAGTCATCTCTAAATCCAGCATTTTGATGAACCGTGAAACGGGCTGTGATAGGCTGGTCTTCTGGGTGGAGTTCTGATGAGGGGGAAGTCCGGATGTGGAAAATGGAGGCTCTCATGGAGTGGGGGGCCGTCTGGCTTGTTGCGAGGCTCTGCTGGGGTGGCGGGCCAGGGTTAGAACCCGCCATCCCTCCCAGGCACCTGTGAGCGGCTGGCACAGGGAGAGCTAGTAGCAGCTCTGTCCCATGTTTGTGATTATATTGAATATAATCCTTATATTCAATTTCTAAATGATAAAACAAGGCTCAAATTCAGAAAGTCAGGAAGTAGCAACGTCATTATTTGAAACAATATCTACCACACCTCAAAATACACATCCACTCTGCTAAGCGGTACTGTTGATTTTCTTCTGCTTGATTTTTAAGCAATACTGTTGGCAAGATATATAATGTAGAATAAGCTACCTGATTACCATGAATGGTATTGCTTGCTTCAGCAGTGCACCTCAGAATGTAGATGATATATTTGCTGCTCTCTCTAAAAGTTAGCATACCTCAGATCTGAAAGTAAATTCTGTTGGCCTTGGTCCCAGAAAGAAGGAGAAAGTGGCCATACTAGTAGAGTGAAGAAGAAAGTTACTTTCCATCAAGCTTAGTAATTTATCATCCAGATGTTAATTTATGAAGAGTTTGGGTCTGGATATCATCAGCTCCTTCTCTCCTGTTATGTGTACCTTATGTTGGCAACCTGGAAGGAATTTAAAGACTGGAGCAGTTAATTAATGAAATAATAAAATGAACATAAATGATCAGACTACAGCAAGAAAGCTCTTAAAAGAAATTAAAAAATTAAAACAAAGAATAAAAACCTTCTTTAAAACAACCTATTAATTAGAAAGAGAGTTTTCAATTTATTACGGTCCGGAGAGAACCCCCCCCCCCCCCCCCGCGCCCCGCACCGACAGCGCCTCCCCCACGGCCCGCCCACCCCACAACAACCACCCCCCCCCCCCCCCCTGAGTAAAAACAACCGATTACTTTGGTAACCTTGAGGGCCACACCAATCAGTGCTCAGGGGCTTTTTCTGACTCTGTACTGCTGGGGAGTGACTCCTAGTGTACCCTGGGATTTTATGGTACTAGGGATCAAACCTGGGTCAGCCTCATGCAGGCAAGCAACTTACCTCCTATATTCTCTCTCTCTCTCTCTCTCTCTCTCTCTCTCTCTCACCCATTCTGACCCATTTATTTTCAAGAAGACATAATTGACTGCAAATGAAAATCTCATGACTTTTTTAATCCTGAATAAGATTCAAGTAGTAAAAGTGGGTCAATTAAAGTGTATGGACATATGTGATGAGGTAGACCCTAAGGGATGACATTATGTTTCATGTGTATAGTAGTACATGGTAGTGGACTAATGCAGTGAATGCATATTTTAAACCTCCATGTCAAAAGCCTGAGTCAAAAAGTACAAAGAGTGTTTAATGCAAACTTGATTTCTGCATTATTTTTAAACTAACAGAACAGATCTGAATAATTTCCTGTTGGGGTAAAAAAAAAATCTGTAGAACTTTTTAGTTATCCCTAGATTATACAAACCTATGATTCTGTCATGATAAATTTTCTGAATAATTACTAAAACATAAAAGCTGCATCTTGATTAAAACATGAAACATAGAAGATGTTTATCAGAAAATTATCCAGATCTCTTTTGAACGTGTGATTCCACAGGAGTAGATTTCTTCTGAGATTACCTCCCCGGGAAAGCAAAACTGTCTAATCACAACAAAGTCTTCTTCCTATGTTTACTAAACTGACTGATGTGGTTTCCAGAAAATCAGACATTTCAGAACTTGTGAAAAAGATAAAAATAAATAGTAAGTTTGCAAAATGTCCCAAACTATTTGAATTTTGTCATTTAGACTGATGTCTGAGATTGTCCTTGCTGTATACATGCATTTCAGCTTGTAAAAATGCTTAATATTAGTCAGATGTGTATTAAGTATCTGAATGAAAAGAACAAGAAAATCAGTTTCCTGTTTTTTTAAATGAAAAAGCCATTTGGTGAAAATGTTTAAACATTAAAGCCCTGTGTTCATGCCAATAATTATATCTTTCTCTGTATGATTGCTTTTAGGTTATTTAAAACAAAGAGGATTCTAAATGTATGTATTGCATGCCTCAATATGCAAAATGAAGGGAGAAACATATATATATATATATACATACTATATATAGAGAGAGAGAGGTACATACATATTATATATTATATATATATGGTACAGACAGAGAAAGAGAGAGAGAGAGAGAGAGAGAGAGAGAAAGTATCTCAGGCTGGAGGGAAAGAGGAGGGAGACTGGGAACATTGTATTGAAATGTACCCTGGTGGAGGGAGTGGGTGCTGGAACATTGTATGACTGAAACCCAATCATGAACATTTTTGTAATTGTATCTCTCATGGTAATATAATAAAAAATTAAAACATAAGTAAAACAAAGGGGATTATAAGGCTGGAAAATTTTATATATTCATCTGCTTATTTTTATAAATGAGAAAATTTAAATAAGAAATCATTATTGCATTATTTCCCAAGACGTAATAAATTGTTAACTGCATGCATTGTTTATAAATCTGTTGCCCTTTTGACTCTTTTTTTCTATGATTTTTTCAATATAATTGTCCTTTATTTTACGGGAAAGAGAGTTAGACCACACCCATCATGGTGTCAGGAAATACGGCTGGCTTTGTGCTCAGCAGTCACTCCTGATAATGCTCTGAGAACTTGACCCTTCTTTACATGTAAGAATGCTTGATCATTTGATCACTTGATCACTTGACATCCCCCTGGTTGACTTCAACCTTGAATGTAGAAAGACAGGTCTACAGTTGAATCTCAACAAAACAATGTTCATGAAAAACAAACTAGTAAGAGTACTAAATAATGAAAATATAGCATAAAAACTATGGAATACAGTAATGCATTTGTGATAAATATATGCTAATTGTTATTGTGTTATTGGATATAGTTTTTCGAAATGATCAAAATGACTGGCTATGTTTGGATGGCTCTGCCTATACTATTTTTATTCTATTCTCTGTGAAACAATGATTAAAATAGCAAAAGATCTGGTATAATTTTAATGTTTTCAGAGACTCATAGCTGTTGTGTTGCTATAGACTGAAAACTAGCAAATTTAAAATATGAATTAGTTATCAGAGAAACCATTTATTCACAGCAATATTAACCCTATTGAAAAATTAAAATGTGGTCATATTATCTTAATGTTGATGAAAGAATTATCAGATAACTAATCCTGCTCACCAGTTTTCATTTGGGTCTGTAATGGAACATATGTGAAGGTCCAGGTTTCTATGTTATGTGCCCCTCACTCCTCTCTTCTGCTCTGCCATTTCTACCTGACACAGCTTCCTTATAGTTCTGTCATTGCTTGTTCAGTGCAAAAAGAAAGCCTGTTCTCAGCTTCCCTCTTGCTGTTTGTGAATAGAAAATGTCCCACACAGTAAACTGCCAGTAGTGGTGCTCACCTTCTTGCTTGATGCCCACAATCTGAACACCACTGTTTCATGAATTTATCTATTTCTGATGAATTAGAAGAGAGGACATAGGACAGAAGTAGTCTTTGTTATTTTATAGATACCAACAGGAGAAAAAAAGTCCATGGTTTTGTGCAAATATTTCATGTGACATAGCTTGGGTTTGGCATCCTTCTAACCTAGATAAGAATCAGGGATAGAAGGATGACTAAAGACTAGGAGAGCTGGAGAAGAGAAGTACTGGGAAAATGTCATGGTAACAGATTCAATTGGCAATTTTCATTAAAGCAGAAAATAATCTTAAACTTTTACAAATAATTTGAAAACTAAATCTTTCTCTTGCTGCTTATAAAACTGCTAATTTGAGAGAATAATAGTTTCACATCCTTATTCTCTTATAGCACCTATGATGTAGTTTTTTTTCTTAATGTATTACACATGCACTCAATTTTACTACCCTTCACTCTGATTGTTATATAGAACTCTAGAACTGAACGTGCAAAATTGAAACAGAAATGAACTTAATGTTCTTTTCTTGGACTTACAAAGACATACACAGATACAAGAAAGTTGACACAGCTTCTGCTTTTCCTATGCATTTTTTCTGCTACTTCATGCCAACTTTCAATATCCATTTTTCTTATTACAACACTTTTCCTTTCACTAACTCAATTTATATGCAAAATTTTCCCAAAGAAAAAGCCTATTTAATCTCAATTTCTATTTGGGTATTCATCTGCATTTATTGGCTAAAATTTTCTTTCAGGCTTAAAATTTTCATCTGCAACTTGCATGTCAGGAGGAGGTTCCCATACCCACTCCAAGTCCGGCCAGGTGCCCCCCCACAAACACACACACACACGTGTGAGTGAACCCGGAGCTATGTTGGACTCGGCCAGGGGCTGGTCAAGCTATTTACTATCCTCTGGAACTCCATGGGCCACACAACATTCTTAGATAATAACGGACGTTGGGACCAGGTCCTTCCCAGGATCTTTCACATTTATACACTGTAATGATCATTCTCCCACACTGCAGAGCGTGGCAAGCTACTCATGTCATATTTGATATGCCAAAACAGAGTAATAATTATAGACCTCATTTCAATGACCTGAAGGATTGGTTTGGGGTTCTATGTGTTCTTGGAGCTAGCACATGCCCTTGGGATACACTAGCAATATGACAGGACATATGGAGATGTTACTGGTGCCCACTGGAGCAAATAGATGAACAACAGGAAGACAAGTGATACAAGTGAACTTGCATGTCTGTATTTAGAGAGATAGATTTAGATATAGCTCTTATTTTGAAATTACCAGATAAATTTTCCTGGGGACAAAGCGTATCTAAATTGTTTGGATTAAAAGACTTCTTATTAAATAAAAACCACAAGATTAAGAGGCACTCAGGGAATATTATGATTAATGGTAAGGACATGTCTGTCCTTCAAAAAAACAAAATATAAAGCAGAATAAAAGTGATAAAACTGAAGGATTCCTGATTTTAAGCTACACTATAAACCTTAAGAAATCCAGGGCTGAAACAAGAAGACCTCCAATACCCTGAATAAGCCTATCACCATTGAGGAAATAGAAACAGTAATTAAAAGTCTGCCCAAACACAAAAGCCCAGGTCCAGACGGATTCACTAGTGAACTCTACCAAACCTTTAAGGAGGACCGACTGCCAGTCCTTTTCAAGCTCTTCCAGGAAATAGAAGAAACAGAAACACTCCCAAACAGCTTCTATGAGGCACTTATCACCCTGATACCCAAAGCAGGGAGAGACAAACACAAAGAAAGAAAACTACAGACCAATATCCCTGATGAACACAGATGCTAAGATCTTCAACAAAATACTAGCAAACAGAATCCAAAGACTCATCAAGAAGATTATACATCATGACCAAGTAGGATTCATCCCGGGAATGCAAGGATGGTTCAACATTAGCAAGTCAATCAACATAATACATCATATCAATAAAAGAGAAAATAAAAAACCATATGATCCTACCAATAGACGCAGAGAAAGCATTTGATAAGATCCAGCACCCGATTCATGATTAAAACCCTCCAGAATATGGGGAATTGAAGGGACTTTCCTCAAGATAGTTACAGCCATCTACCAAAAGCCCACAGCGAGCATCATTCTCAATGGGGAAAAGTTGAAAGCCTTCCCCCTGAGATCAGGGACAAGACAAGGTTGCCCACTCTCACCCCTTTTATTCAATATAGTACTGGAAGTACTTGCCATAGCAATCAGAGAAGAGAAGGACATCAAGGGCATCCAGATAGGCAAGGAAGAAGTCAAGCTATCATTATTTGCAGATGACATGATATTATACCTAGAGAACCCTAAAATCTCTACCCAAAAACTCCTAGAAACAATAGATGCATATAGTAGAGTGGCAGTATACAAAATCAACACCCAAAAGTCGGTGGCTTTCCTATATACAAATAACGAAAGAGAAGAAAGGGATATTAAGGAAACAATTCCATTCACAATTGTGCCACAGAAAATCAAATACCTAGGAATCAACCAACCCAAGTGTGTAAAGAACTTGTACAAAGAAAACTACAAGAAACTGCTCCAAGAGATAAAAGAGGACACAAGGAAATGGAAACATATTCCCTGCTCATGGATGGGGAGAATCAACATTGTCAAAATGGTAATACTCCCTAGAGCTCTGTACAGATTCAATGCAGTCCCTATAAAGATACCCATGACATTCTTCAAAGAAATTGACCAAACGCTCCTGAAATTTGTATGGAACAATAAACCCCCAAGGATAGCTAAAGCAATCCTCGGGAAAAAAGAAGATGGGAGGCATCACCTTTCCCAACTTCAAACTGTACTACAAGGCAGTAGTAATTAAAACAGCATGGTATTGGAATAAAAACAGACCTGTGGGCCTATGGAATAGAATTGAGTATCCTGACATCCAACCTCAAACACATGATCATTTAATCTTTGATAAAGGTGCAACGAGTCCCAAAAATGGAGTAAGGGAAAGCCTCTTCAACAAGTGGTGTTGGGAAAACTGGGCAGCGACATGTAAAAAATGAGTTTGGACCTGTGTCTAACACCATGCACAAAAATCAGATCAAAATGGATTAGAGATCTCAATATCAGACTTGAATCCATAAAGTACATTGAAGAAAATATAGGAAAAACCCTCCACAACATTGAAGCTAAAGGCATCTTCAAAGGTGAAACATCACTAACAAAGCAACTAGAAGAAAAGATAAACATATGGGACTACATGAAACTAAAAAGCTTCTGCACCTCAAAAGAAACAGTGACTAAGATACAAAAGCAGTCCACAGAATGGGAAAGAATATTCACCCAATACCCATCTGATAAGGGGTTAATATCCAGGATATATCAGGCACTGGTAGAACTTTACAAGAAGAAAACAAACAACCCCATCAAAAAATGGGGAGAAGAAATGAACAGAAACTTCAGCAAGGAAGAAATTCGAATGGCCAAAAAAACATATGAAAAAATGCTCATCATCACTAATCATCACAGAGATGCAAATCAAAACAACAATGAGATACCACTTTACACCACAGAGACTGGCACATATTCAAAAGAGCAAGAACAACAAGTGCTGGCGTGGATGTGGGGAAAAGGGGACACTCATCCATTGTTGGTGGGAATGCCGGCTGGTACAGCCTTTCTGGAAAACAATATGGACATTCCTCCAAAGACTAGAAATTGAACTCCCATTTGACCCAGCCATACCACTCCTGGGAATCTACTCTGGGAAACCAAAAATACGCAGCGGAAACACCATCCCTACTTTTATGTTCATAGCAGCATTATTCACAATAGCCAGAATCTGGAAGCAACCAGAGTGCCCGAAAATCGATTGACTGGATAAAGAAGCTTTGGTACATCTACACAATGGAATACTATGCAGCTGTTAGGAAAAATGAAGTTATAAAATTTGCCTATAAATGGATGGACATGGAGAAGATTATGTTGAGCGAAATTAGCCAGAAGGAGAGAGACAGACACAGAATGACTGCATTTATCTGCATAACATAAATATATATGTACATATTAAGATACCAATATCCAAGGTCAAGTGAAACATGTATCAGGAGGTCTTGTCAAAGGTGGAAATTATCACAAAGTGTGGGAGTCAGAGGCTAGGTAAGACAGAAAATGGAACAGTGTGCTAACAATTGTCGAGGGTACTAATGCCAACCTAGAACTGAGCATTAAATAGAGGCAAAAAGATACACATGACAACCCTTTAATGTATGTTCTGTAATCCATAGTCTGGAGGGGAAGGAAAAGAGAAAGAAGAGAGAAACGGAAAGAAATAAAGAACCTGCCATGGAGGAGGGCTGGGGAAGGGGGAGGGAACCGGGGACGTTGGTGGTGGGAGATGGGCACTGGTGGCGGATGGGTGCTGGAACACTGTATGACCAAAACCCAAATATGAACTTTTAATTGTATATCTTTGTAATTGTAAAAATAAAAAATTTTAAAAAAAAAAAAAAAAAAAAAAATTAAGCTCCAGAAAAAAATAAATAAATAAAAAAAAAGAT
>JAJIBD010021094.1:0-13925 GCA_021461705.1 Cryptotis parvus
AAAAACTCCTAGAAACAATAGAGCCGCATATAGTAAGAGTGGCAGGATACAAAATCAACACCCAAAAAGTCAGTGGCTTTCCTATATACAAATAACGAAAGAGAAGAAAAGGATATTAAGGAAACAATTCCATTCTGGTGTGCCACAGAAAATCAAATACCTAGGAAATCAACTTACCCAAGTATGTAAAGGACCTGTACAAAGAAAACCACAAGACACTGCTCCAAGAGATAAAAGAGGACACAAAGGAAATGGAAACACATTCCCTGTTCATGGATGGGGAGAATCAACATTGTCAAAATGGTAATACTCCCTAGAGCTCTAGCACAGATTCAATGCAGTCCCTATGAGGATACCGATGACCATTCTTCAAAGAAATTGACCAAGCAGCTCCTGAAATTTGTATGGAACAATAACCCCCAAGGATAGCTAAAGCAATCCTCAGGAAAAAGAAGATGGGAGGCATCACCTTTCCCAACTTCAAACTGTACTACAAGGCAGTAGTAATTAAAACAGCATGGTATTGGAATAAAAACAGACCTGTGGACCTATGGAATAGAAGTGAGTATCCTGACACCCAACCTCAAACACATGATCATTTAATCTTTGATAAAGGTGCAATGAGTCTAAAATGGAGTAAGGAAAGCCTCTTCAACAAGTGGTGTTGGGAAAACTGGGCAGCAACATGTAAAAAATGAATTTGGACCTGTGTCTAACACCATGCACAAAAATCAGATCAAAATGGATTAAAGATCTCAATATCAGACTTGAATCCATAAAGTACATTGAAGAAAATATAGGAAAAACCCTCCACGACATTGAAGCTAAAGGCATCTTCAAGGTGAAACATCACTAACAAAGCAACTAGAAGAAAAGATAAACATATGGGACTACATGAAACAAAAAGCTTCTGCACCTCAAAAGAAACAGTGACTAAGATACAAAAGCAGTCCACAGAATGGGAAAGAATATTCACCCAATACCCATCTGATAAGGGGTTAATATCCAGGATATATCAGGCACTGGTAGGAACTTTACAAGAAGAAAACAAACAACCCCATCAAAAAATGGGGAGAAGAAATGAACAGAAACTTCAGCAAGGAAGAAATTCGAATGGCCAAAAAACATATGAAAAAATGCTCATCATCACTAATCATCAGAGAGATGCAAATCAAAACAACAATGAGATACCACTTTACACCACAGAGACTGGCACATATTCAAAGAGCAAGAACAACAAGTGCTGGCGTGGATGTGGGGAAAAGGGGACACTCATCCATTGTTGGTGGGAATGCCGGCTGGTACAGCCTTTCTGGAAAACAATATGGACTTTCCTCCAAGAGACTAGAAATTGAACTCCCATTTGACCCAGCCATACCACTCCTGGGAATCTACTCTGGGAAACCAAAAATACGCCCAGCGGAAACACCATCCCTACTTTTATGTTCATAGCAGCATTATTCACAATAGCCAGAATCTGGAAGCAACCAGAGTGCCCGAAAATCGATGACTGGATAAAGAAGCTTTGGTACATCTACACAATGGAATACTATGCAGCTGTTAGGAAAAATGAAGTTATAAAATTTGCCTATAAATGGATGGACATGGAGAAGATTATGTTGGCGAAATTAGCCAGAAGGAGAGAGACAGATACAGAATGACTGCATTTATTTGCATGGCATAAATATATATGTACATATTATGATACCAATATCCAAGGTCAAGTGAAGCATATATCGGGAGGTCTTGTCAAGGTGGAAATTATCACAAACGTGTGGGAGTCAGAGTTTAGGTGAGACAGAAAATGGAACCAGGGTGCTAATAATTGTCGAGGGGTACTAATGCCAACCTAGAACTGAGCATGAAATAGAGGCAAAAGGATACACATGACAACCTTTTAATGTATGTTCTGTAATCCATAGTCTGGAAGGGAAGGAAAGAGAAAAGAGAGAGAAAGGCAAAGAAATAAAGAACCTGCCATGGAGCAGGGCTGGGGGAGGGGGGGGGAACCGGGGATGTTGGTGGTGGGAGATGGGCACTGGTGGAGGGGGACGGGTGCTGAAACACTGTATGACCAAAACCCAAACATGAACTTTTAATTGTATATCTTTTTATTTGTATAGGAGTTGGGCACTGGTGGAGGGGACGGGTGCTGAAACACTGTATGACCAAAACCCAAACATGAACTTTTTTAATTGTAAAAAAAAAAAAAAAAAAAAAGAAAAAAAAAGGAGTCAACTCTAAAGTTTTCCAGAGTATGAAGTTGGTATACCTCAATCCAGGAGATCACAAAGAAACAAGCAAAAAAATAAGTCCCAGGTGGAATTAATAGGGAAATTAACCTAGGTCTTTCTGAGGGGGCACAGGAAAAAAATCAGGGAAGGGGAATAGTGCAGGAGCTGAGGAAAGGACAGCAATTGTCCACCTCCTCTTACTACAGCACTGTTTGCTTTGGCAGGTGGTCCTTTGTGAGCAAAATCACAGTGTCTGAGGTTTTACTCAGCAAACTGAAGGTCAGGGCTCATTTGCCTACAGGCAGTTGTGCTATTCAGATGGAGAGTTTTTCTCTACTCTGAAAAGTGATATTTTTACTTGGTTGAATTCTAAACCAACTCTATGTCTGACTAATGCAATCTTTGTCATCTGTTGTGCAGTGAATATCTTTTATGTAATATGGTCGACTATCCAGAGGAATCCATCTGTACCACCACCTGAAACATCTAGAAACATCCAGGAGGTAAGAAACCACAGGAAACCCAAGAAAACAAACCATCCTCCTTCTTTCCTTCTTTCCTTCTTCTTTTCCTCCCTCCCTCCCTCCCTCCCTCCCTCCCTCTCTCTCCTTCCTTTCCTTCCTTCCTTCCTTCCTTCCTTCCTTCCTTCCTTCCTTCCTTCCTTCCTTCCTTCCTTCCTTCCTTCCTTCCTTCCTTCCTTTTCTTTCCTTCCATCCTCCCTCCCTCCATCCCTCCATCTTTCCTTCTTTCCTTCCCTCCTTCTCTCCCTCCTTCCCTTCCTCCTTCCTTCCTTCCATCCCTCCTTCCCTCCCTCCCTCTCTCCATTTTTCCCTCCTTCCCTCCCTCCCTCTATCCCTCCTCCTTCCCTCCTTTCTTCCTTTTCTCCCTCCCTCTCTCCCTCCTTACCTCCTTCCTTCCCTTATTCCTCCGCTCCCTCTCCCCTCGCTCCCTCCCTCCCTACCCTCCCTCCTTCCGTTCTTCCTTCCCTCCATTCCTCCCTCCTTCCCTCCCCTCCCCTCTCTCCCTCTTTCTCTGTATCCCTCTCCCATCTCTCTCATTATTTCTGCATTTCTCCTGCTTTTTTCTCCTTTGTTTCTCTACTTTTCCCAGGACATATTCCTGTAATGGGGAAGATGAAAATAGCCTTTCTTAGGAAGGGATTAAGAGGATTCTTCTGGACAGAAGCCAGCTAGGCAGGGTGGGGGTTGAGCTCTAGAATTTCTACTAAAGATACCACAGTGGGTGTCTGAGAGACTCCTGGGAGTTTCTCCAAATTTAGTGAGCAGCAACTAAAGACAAAAGAACTTAACAGCTACTGTGTCTGTGGGAGGCCAGGGTCCAAACCCATGGCAGGTCTCTGACCCTGTTGCAGGACACCTAAAAGCCCCTGTATCTGCCCTGGATTGCCTCCTGCAGGTCACTTCATAGATAGGGGGTAGTTTAAATGTGGCGATTGACCTGACCATGTATTCTGTACTGACTGGTCCTAATATTCTCTCATGCTACCACAATCATCCTGGGACTAACTAGATCTTACCATATCTTAGACCAGAGAGAAATGCTGTTTTCCTGGGCATACATGTTTGCTTAGGCAAGCAAGCATGGCTCCCTGATAACTCAAAGGCAACTAAAATACAAAACTACTGTGGAGTAAGGCGAGACTCTTGTCAAGAGGCTTGGTACAGAGGCATGCCATCTCAGAAACCCCCCTTCTCTACCCTATAAAGGCATTTCCAGGCAGATCTTGGCTCAAGACATTAGGTAAGGTGCTGGGAGAAATTACCTGAGGGTATTAGACCTCTCTGCCAGGGAAGTTGCATTTAGCTTACAGCTCCTACCAGCTCTGCTAGTGAGGCTTTGAATCAGCTCTGGGTTCTTGTATACAGCCAGAAGGCCTCCTGATGTTGCTACCTTTCTATAGAGCTGTTTTCCTGTTTTTTTCATCTCTAGATAGCCCACCTCAGAATGGGCCGGGCTGGGAAGTTTTTTTTGCAGATTTATACACTATAAAATAAGCTGCAAGAAGAAAGAAACTCCTTTTTTTTTCCTTTTTTTTTTTTTGCCTTTCCGGCTTCCCTTGGCGTTTTGCTTCTCCGTCCTCTCCATTCTCTGTTGGGCCTCAACACATGGTGGCAGCCACCTTGGCCTAACATGGCTGGGGCTAGCTGGGAACCCAGAGTCCGGAGGTTTTTCCCTGCTCTTGGATTGTATGCTCGGAACCTGTGTTGCTAAAGCCCTGTTAAAACTGCATCAGATTCCTGAGTTTTCATCCATTTCCTGCCGGCTTCAGAGGTAGAAAGGAACTTGCTTCCCGGCACTGTTAGGGGACCCCAGCGAGCTTGCCCCGATCATGGCCCCATCAATTCCCCAGCGATGGCCAACAGAGGTCACTGATGAGAGTCCCTGAGCAATGATGACTCCACAAAGCAGGTCCCTACCTGAGTAGAGCCGGGGTATGCAGAGGCCTGAGTTTGTGATTCTTACTGTTTTTAAGTTTGTGATTCTTGAGCAGCAGAGCAGGTAGGAAGGAATCCATGGGGCCCTCACACAGAGGCTCCCTGATGTTTCTTCTCGAGAAATGGGTGAAAGGGATGAAAACCACGCAGCCCTGACTTAGTGAAGATACATGTTGTTCATGAACATGGATGATTGTAGCTAATCTAGAGAGAGTTGAGAAATGAGTGCCAGAGCCTATCTTTTCTGTCATTGCAGGGTCCATCAAAGCCCTGTAAGAAGAGGAGAAGGAGCCAAAGAAATAGCACGAGGTAAGCACTTGAGGTCCACGACTCTTCTCCTTCCCTTGGAGTTTGGCTTCTGATCCCCAAAGGTGGTCAGCAGCAGAGACATCCATCAGGAAACACAGCCTTGGAAAGGTTCCTGGACAGAAAAAAGCGAACCACGGCACATCCCTGCTTTCCCAGCTATGAGCTAGGCAACAAGAGCAGCCTTTGAATGGGACTGCATTGGACCAACAGTGCCCCGACAAGGGCTTGGGACTCAGGCCAGTGGGAACAAGTTAGCAGCTGTGTGGTCCCTGCCCTTTGTCCTCACCTACCCAGGGAATATCCCCAAGGAAAATGAATGTGGATGCAGCACTAAGTGACAATGCACCCCCCATGATAACAAGGGGCAATCCAACAGGCAGAGGCTAGTGGGAGGCCCATGTGGTCTTGGACACTGAGGTCTACTGTTGAGAGAAATATTAGAGGGCATCTTGGGAAGTGCCAGGGCCTCCCTTCAGCCTGTGACCCAGTTTCCTTCATTGCAGCTTGCAAGATATGTCTGGAGGAATTAGAGGAGATTCGGAAGACGGTTTTAATTGTGGACAGGTACAGGATCTTTCTCTCTCCACCCCTGTGGGCTCTGAGGAGTTTATGGAGTGGGCGGTGTTGGGGGATCCCAAGATCCCAGGGACAAAGGTAGCCCGCGCAGCTGACCTGGAGCAAGCGCTGGGGACAGTGCAGCTCGCAGCACTGTGGTGAGGGCATCAGGCACACTGTGAGGTCATGTAGCCCATGTATGGGTACTGGAGAGGCTGTGGGCTGCAGGTCCCTGTGCAGCCTGTCTGCACCCAGGTGCCCTGAGGCCCTGTCTGACACTGGGCCTCCGAATTACAGACACTTAGGAAACACACCAAAATGAAAGACTTCTTAGATCATCACCCGCCCTGGCGAGGTCCAGATTATGAGGAAGATCATACAATTACGGACTCTCCAAACTCCCACCGTCACTCAAGGAAACATGCCAAAATGAAAGACTTTGTAGATCATCCGCCACCTGGCGAGGTCCAGATTATGAGGAAGATCATTCAACTGCGGACTCTCCAAACTCCCACCGACACTCAAGGAAATACGCCAAGATGAAGGACTTCTAACGAGTATCACCCGCCCTGGCGAGGTACAGACTATGAGGAAGAAGATACAACTACAGACTCCCCAAATTCCCAAAGACAATTAAGAGATCCACAAAAATGAATCGCTTACCCTGTCCAGGTTCAGCCTCTGAACAAGAAGAGGCAACCACAGACTCTCCTCTGCTCTCCCCCTCCTCCTCCAGCCCAGTTCCCACCACCACTGGCCTCCACCCCTACCCTAGCTTGTCATCCTTCTCTACTTCCATTCGTTTATCAAGAGCAACTCTAGACCTTCAAACTCCTGGAAATGCCTCTCACCGTCACCATCACCACCACCTCTCTCTCCCTTCTCTGAATCTAAGAGCACCAAACACCTCCCTCCCTTTCCCACAGCCTCTATATCGACTGTACCTCACATCTCCAGCATTCCCGATTGGACTGCAGTCCCTACCCACCGGACAGCATTCCAAATGCCTACTCCAAGTACATGCCCTGCGGGCCTTCTTCTTCAGTCAAGACCCTCTGGGGCCTGGGCCAGTCAAACAGTCCTGGGGCGACCCTGTCCTGGTGGGGAGATGAGTACCAAGACCCTGGGCCTACCGACATCATCACCTTCTGAGTCCCAGGAAAAACAGTTTTCCCACATCACAGAAAGATCCATAACCTGCAGAGAGCCTGTAAACAAGCAGGCTAAGGCTGGCTACCTGTCTTTCATCAGACCTGACTGCCAGAGATTGCTGGAGATGTTTATCAACAAGAAGTGGAGCTGAGGGTCTGGAAGAGAGGAAGAAAGTTGGAGTCTTTTGAAGGCCCCTTGAATTCTTCCAGGAAGGTGATTATATCACAAATTGACGAACAAGATTCTACTGGTTTCCAGTCACTCCTTGAGCATGAAATGCAGATCAAGAGCTACCGCTTGGTCCTGAGAGGTTCCCACACCTGAAAATTGAGGGAGAGTACAATTAAGGCAGACATTCAGGGCAACTCTACTGGGGTCTCCCTTCCTACACAGTGGAATCGCTAGTGGCTGCGTGTCAGGTTTGCTGACCCTATAATACAACAACCCTCAACCATCTTTAACCCACACACTATGGCGCAGAAAAAGAGAGTCAGGATACAGCTCCTTCTCACTTGGCACCACCGCGCCCTTGCCTGATGCTGCGGACCCTGCTCGGGCTCTGACTAGAGCCAGGGTCCTGATTCGGATGACACTCACATGGACACCCAAGTCCGTAGCATATTCACACCACCTTCTTACCCACCTGGAGAGGTAGATGTGAGTCTTTCCCAGACATGCTGATAAAGGAGCATCTTCTCTTGCAAGTACCCCACTTTAGAAGGAATGTCACCTGCAGAAGACCAATGTAGGAAGTGGAAGGATCTTACCACCTATGGTGCCAACGGCCCAACAGATCCTTAATCCAAGTCTTTTGACCTCCAGCAGCAGCACTCTAGGGGACTCTCCCAGTCTCTCAGTGGCCAGTGCCTGATCTTCCTAAGGTTTTGGAGAGTCCGAACCAGGGGAAAATTAGTGGAGCGGGTTCCATAAAGTAACGGCCAACTAGCCCTAATCCGAGGGCCCATCAGAGGAGCTTCCCAATGGAGCAGAAGGCACAGGACAGTCGCCAAGGATCTCAAAGGCCCTCTACTTTGATGAACCAAAAAAAAATACTCTTAGGCCAAAAGTGTGGGTTCATATCCACAGAATATTTTATTTGGAAAATAAGTTGGGACGGGATATAGGGCACAGTGGGGTCGGATCCTACGGGATGTCATCACAGAGCTCAGCCAAGTTCCCAATAGAGATAGTGGACTCCAAACCTATGAGTATCAGAAGAGAAATTCTGGAAACTGCCCACAGTGGACAAATACAAGAAAGATCTAGAAAAAGTTCTCAGAGCAAATTGGGCAGGAAGGGGGGGAGGAAGTAAAGGAGAGTGAGATCTCCCACAAGATTTTCACAGCTCAGAACTTCCGGTGTCTATGCGATCGATCAAACACCTGCAGAAAAACTGGAAATCTCTCCAAGGCCCAGGCGCCCAACACAAAAACACCCAGAGACTCTCAGCATGCATCCCACACTTTATGAAGGTGCTAGAGCGTCATGTTGTAAAGCTCGGGTGAGAAGCACAGGTGGCTCTTACCTCTCAAGACAATCAGGTCTATAAATATCTTGAAAATTCAAAAATTTGACCTCTTCTTCAGTGCAAAATCTGTCTGTGCCAGCCATTTTTCTGGGAGGCTGGAATGGAAAGAAATCAGCCCCAGTGTCTGAAAAATCCTCCTGGCCTGCCTGGAAGACAGGGAGAGAAGAGAGGAGTCAGTGAACCCCTCAGTAGGTTCCTCCTACGTTAACAAAGACTCTCTCTGTGCATGTGGACACACAGAACGTGAGGAGACCATCACTGTAGCCAGATCGCTTGGTCTGTTGTCTTGAGGTATTCAGCGAGCCATTCTACCAGGACAGAGGAGCAAGTCACCTCTCAGACCTATCCCTTGCACTTGGTGAGCCAGGTGTGGAACCACCAAGTTGCCCAGAGGGCTGGACGCACTACAGTGAAGAACTTAACTAGTACTGCGATGCCTAGTGAGAAAGACATCTAGCAGGGCTCGGCCTTCACGGACTCTCACCAGAGAGCAGCACTGCAGGAGTGCAGCTTAGGCTCCCAGTTGGCTGGGGTGTTAGAAGACAATAAAATAATAGAAATTCAGAATTCTCATCTCAGGGAAGTGCCTCTGGAATTTGATTCTGTTCAAGTCATTCAAATTCATTTTCCCAGTTGCTCTTATACATCTCATCAAAACCTCAAAAACCATACAAATCACATTGACTGTACCAGCAGAAAGACTATCATAGGCCTCTGGCCCTTGAAGTCTCAGCAAAGTATGAGAAGCAGCCCCCAGAGTCTATCAATAACATCCACCTTCGGGTTTCTGTGAATAGTGACCTCTGCGCAAGACTGTGCTACGGACACACTTCATTAAGACTGCTATGATACTGTGTGTGTGGCTGCGGATCTTCTACCATCTCATGTCTCTAAGGTTGGCCCCACAGAGAACACATCGACTTCCAAGGTGCTGCCTGACCTCACATCAAGCAAAAGGAGCAGGCAGGGCCGCCAGAGTCCCAAACACAGCCTGGACACTATTTCAACCCCTACCCATGAGAAAAGGGTGGTAAGTATTCAGAGATAGAAGTAAAAAACAGTCTTCTGGAAGAGGATTGTCAAACCACCAAGATGAGGTCACATTTATCTCATGAGCAGAGACACCATGAATGAGTCCTGTGAACTGCAGGACAAGGAACGGGAACCTACAGAACACAGCGGAAACATAAATTCAGAGGACTTCTGAAGTGGTTTTCCCCCACAAGGGATCAAAGAACTGAGGACCAGCTGGGTCAAAGCAAACCCACTTCATCTATTTCCCAGAGTCTTGGAGCACCAGGAAGAAGCAGATGCCTCACTGCTGAAGCAGGAGGCTCTGAAGGTTGCTGTTGGCCACATTCTGGAAGAGAAAAATCACACCTCAGCATCCACAGCCTGTCTCCAAGTCAAGCTGGTGCAAAGAGAGAAAGCCTAGAAGTGGTCACATCCAACCAGAGATCCTTGCGAGTCAAAAATGTTGCTGGACACCATCCACAAAGACATTCTCAGGACAACATTCACTATGAGAATCAAGAGTTTTCCAAAAACGTTACATGTCTCCAAAGAGTTAAGGAAAGCAGCTGAGATCCAGTGAGTTCAAGTCAAGGCAGACTGGAGCCACGGAGCACCACCAGCACAGGGGCAGACACTCTCACCATAAAAATCGTGCGGGTCCCTCACCAGCCTACCATCAGACTGCGGCAATGCATGGCAGAGTGAATTTTAAGGAGATACCCTTATTCTCACTTGAGGTCCTCCGCTCGCTATTAGCAGCTGTCTTGTGTAGTGACTTATCCGTGACACAATAAAGCTCATGTTGCCATGAGAGATCGTGCTTCTGTCTCTGCCTTCCCAGGAGGTACGGGAGGAAAGGACATGTTTCTGAGTGCCTGCAGTTACTTTAAGCGGATGGGTTCACATGGTGAGATAATCTTAACCTCTGAATCTAATTGCACATAAACACTATGTTTACAGAAAGGAAGACAGCAGCACTTGTCTAGAGCAAGCAAAACCTAAAACCCAAACCACTGAAGCTGACTCCGCTGTCCTCTTCAGAAACAGAACAGCTCCAGGGATTGCAGAGGGTTAGAAATCCCTTTAGGCTCTGCCACACACATCACAGACTGGGGGTAGGGGTGGACTTGCCTAAAGTGGGATATATGTGAACTAATCCCAAGGAAGCTCATTATCTCCTCGACAGAGGTGGAGGATATACAGTAGGGTTGCATAGATGGAGGGGCCTGTCACCCTGAGGAAAGAGGGACCCTCTGAGCGTGGGACGGACTGTGATTGTGGCGTTCCTATCTATCACTAGACACCTGGGCTAAGTGGGCAGTGAATGGAGGAAACAAAGTAGCTCAGTTGTACCCAGAAATGGTGAGTAGCTTAAGCCAGGGTCCTCCTCCTATTTTGAGTCTCAGGGTGCCTCAGGGTCTGCACTCCAACACCCTGAGTCAGACACCACTGCCAATAGCTTTTTAGAGAGGGTCAGACCCCAGAACAGGGAATCTTAGCACAGGGAGGTCCATGCTCATCACACACACATCCCTAATAAGCTCCACCGGTGGCTCCCAGGAGAGAGCCAAGGTCTGGTACTGGGAGCCAAGTCACTCTGGTTCTTATCTGTTACCTAATCTAATGTAAGCTTACTCTTCTGAGGGAAGCTTCCTGCAAGCAAGATGTGTCACTGTCTGAAATGACCTAACCATGTAATCTTCAGGCCAGCATGGACCACTGCAAGCGACTATCACACCCTTGCCTCACAGAATACTGAGACATAGGAGCTGTTTCTAGAGAGTTCCCAGTGTGCTACATACACGATCGCATGCATACACAGGTGCACACACACCATACACACATACACAGATACACTGTGCGTGTACACGCAACCACACATGTAAACAGATACACATACATACACACATGCACACACATACACACACTTGCATGCACAGACCACACAAGCACACACCTATACCACATGCTCAGTTAACATGGGGAGCAAACACATAATACACTATACATGTACATGCAAATGTCACACATATACACAAATACACACATGTGCACATATGAACAAACATGGATATACACATACATACATACACAAGGCTGTAGCAACAGCATCAGCAGTACCATCACTCCTTACCAGGCCAGGTCTACTGCCTACAGAGTATCTACAGCTAATGGTCCAAACTGGTGCCTGAACTGAGGACAGAACAAGGGTGGGCTGTAGGCCTCTGTGACTTCTTGCAGCCAGGGCTATGCCTGGGGTTTTCCGGGGCCCCTCACTGAGGATAGCCTGGCTATGCCCTCTATGAACCTGGAGAGTCTCACCTTCTAGCTCATGGAAGAGAGTCTTGGGGCAGAGCTTGGGGAGTTTCCATCCATCTGCTATGCCGCGGCCCTTAAGAAAAGCAATCAGAGTTCATGTGCCGGCATCAAAATTCTTATTTTACACAGTTATTCCTACCCGAAGCTCACATTGACACTTAGAGAATCACAAATTTTAAACAGAAGCAAAATGCTACCGACCACAAAGCAGAGCAAGGATCTCATTCTGTTTAACTTCATTCCGTTACCTGGGAACAGTATCATGTAATTTATTTCACTGGGGGCAAAGTGGAAGTGAGAATGACATGTTTACTTTTCGGCCTGGTGCCCCTTTTGGAAGGGACCGGAAATAGAAAGCAGATGAAGCACTTGCACTTCTGCTCTAGGAACCTGAGAACCAGCATTCAGTTTATAAGCAAGCGCTTATGTCCCTGTGTGGGCTTTATTTCATATGAGGTTTCTACAAAGACATATCTGGCAATAAGCCTATTATATCCCACTCTCACCACATTCAATTTAATTCTTTAAAATGTGGTAGTGAACAAATTATATATATATATATATAAGTGATTTCTTATATCACTACTAAGTGATTTCTAGGAGTGATTTATATATATATATATATATATACTATATATATATATATATATATATCACTACCTTCCGTTCATCATCGATTTGCTCGAGCGGGCCCCAGTAACATCTCCATATGTCCTGTCTCATGCTAGTAGAGGCCAAGGGCATCTGCCTCCAGAAGCATAAGGCTCAATCCATTCTGGAATGAAGGGTCTATAATATATATGAGGGCCAGGGACATGACTCAGCAATAAAAAGTACAGTGAGGTATTGCTTAGGTTTTATCTCTCACTACAAAAGTCTTATTCTTAATTTTTTTTTGTATTTGATCCCTTCATATATCTCCTCTGTATACTGTTTTGGAGTGAGGTGGGAGCGAGTGCACCTTACAGTGCTCAGGGCTCACCCCTGGCTCAGCTCAGGATCACTCTAGCGGAGTTTGAGGACTAAATAGATTTTCCAGCAAATTAAACATCTGATCGGCTGCATGCAAAGCAAGCTCCCTACCTGCTGTACTATCTTTTTGGCCTTTTTCTTTGTTTCCCTGCTTTACCTTGTTATTTATCATTAAAAAGCGGCGAGGAGTGTTGCAGGTGTGGCTGCAGCTCATGACTACGACCAAGAAATAGAGCATCTACATCATGGCTCTCCCCCTGGATTCTGGATGGTTGATGGTCTGGCATAGAAAAGACTGGGCCCTCCTTAGGTGAACCCAGAGCCATGGCCAGACCTGGCAAGCTTGAGCAAATCCATGAACAATGGGAAAACAAGTGAGAAGTGGCCTTAAATAGCATGGCATATATTTCCAAGATATGACAAAGTTCTGCTACTCCATTTAAATAACTTAAACTGACAGACTATTGGGAGATTTAAAAATTTTTTTTCTAACACAAATTTAATGAGAATCTTAAGGGGATTGTTTGTTTTGGTTTCTAGTTTGAAAAATATTTCTTTCAGAGAAAACTCATATTCACTTGGTACATATCAAAAGTAGAATAATCTGTGTTGGTAGGGCTTTTCTTGAAGTGGAAAACTTAATGCACCGTTGATGGAAATTATTTGTCGGTACAACCCCTGTGAAAAAACATTATGGAACATCTCAGGAAACTTAGAATTAAGAGCTGCCCTATGACCCACCATTCCACTTTTGGGCATCTAGCCCTGGACATAAACACAGTCTCAACAGGATACATGTGCAGCATTATTAACTGCACTCTGTATAGCTAGCTAAGATATGGGATCAACCTCAATTGTCCAACAACAGATGAATGGATGAAGAAAGGTGTGGCATGTATCCCACATCTGCAAAGCAACAATGAGATAAAATTGCAATTTGCTACAACCTGGATTTGGAACTGGAAGATATGTTACGAGAAGCAATCCAGGAAGAAGACAAACAGGATGAACTCCTTTATCTGTACAATATGGAGCAGGTTCAGGCATACAAATCAGCAAAAGGAAAAGCCGGTGCTTAGGATTCCAGGCTATAACCCAGCCCGCGTGTAGCCCAAGATGGCGACCACCACGAATCAAGAAGAAAAGCTTCCAAGGGAATGGCGCTCACAGGAGAGATTTTACAAAGAAGAAGGCCGGAGGCGGGGAACTGGCTGGATTTGCATATCCCTCTAACTCAGACCTTCCTCCCACTGTTATGGAAAGCAGGGGAGGGTCCAATGCCCTTAGGTAATCCTTCCCTGCACCTCACCTAGGACCTTTACTACAGCTAATGTTTGAGCCCTAAATCTGCCTGGGAATGCCTTTTGCTAGTGTAGAAGGGGGTTT
>JAJIBD010021095.1:0-83576 GCA_021461705.1 Cryptotis parvus
AGTGGCAGGATACAAAATCAACACCCAAAAGTCAGTGGCTTTCCTATATACAAATAACAAAAGAGAGGAAAAGGATATTAAGGAAACTATTCCATTCACAATTGTGCCACAGAAAATCAAATACCTAGGAATCAACTTACCCAAGTATGTAAAGGACCTGTACAAAGAAAACTACAAGACACTGCTCCAAGAGATAAAAGAGGACACAAGGAAATGGAAACACGTTACCTGTTCATGGATGGGGAGAATCAACATTGTCAAAATGGTAATACTCCCTAGAGCTCTGTACAGATTCAATGCAGTCCCTATGAGGATACCGATGACATTCTTCAAAGAAATTGACCAAACGCTCCTGAATTTTGTATGGAACAATAAACCCCCAAGGATAGCTAAAGCAATCCTCAGGAAAAAGAAGATGGGAGGCATCACCTTACCCAACTTCAAACTGTACTACAAGGCAGTAGTAATTAAAACAGCATGGTATTGGAATAAAAACAGACCCGTGGACCTATGGAATAGAATTGAGTATCCTGACACCCAACCTCAAACACATGATCATTTAATCTTTGAGTCTAAAATGGAGTAAGGAAAGCGTCTTCAATAAGTGGTGTTGGGAAAACTGGGCAGCGACATGTAAAAGAATGAATTTGGACCTGTGTCTAAAACCATGCACAAAAATCAGATCAAAATGGATTAAAGATCTCAATATCAGACTTGAATCCATAAGGTACATTGAAGAAAATATAGGAAAAACCCTCCATGACATTGAAGCTAAAGGCATCTTCAAAGGTGAAACATCACTAACAAAGCAACTAGAAGAAAACATAAACATATGGGACTCCATGAAACCAAAAAGCTTTTGCACCTCAAAAGAAACAGTGACTAAGATACAAAAGCAGTCCACAGAATGGGAAAGAATATTCACCCAATACCCATCTGATAAGGGGTTAATATCCAGGATATATCAGGCACTGGTAGAACTTTACAAGAAGAAAACAAACAACCCCATCAAAAAATGGGGAGAAGAAATGAACAGAAACTTCAGCAAGGAAGAAATTCGAATGGCCAAAAAACATATGAAAAAATGCTCATCATCACTAATCATCAGAGAGATGCAAATCAAAACAACAATGAGATACCACTTTACACCACAGAGACTGGCACATATTCAAAAGAGCAAGAACAACAAGTGCTGGCGTGGATGTGGGGGAAAAGGGAAACTCATCCATTGTTGGTGGGAATGCCGGCTGGTACAGCCTTTCTGGAAAACAATATGGACTTTCCTCCAAAGACTAGAAATTGAACTCCCATTTGACCCAGCCATATCACTTCTGGGAATCTACTCTGGGAAGCCAAAAATACGCGAGCGGAAACACCATCCCTACTTTTATGTTCATAGCAGCATTATTCACAATAGCAAGAATCTGGAAGCAACCAGAGTGCCCAAAAATCAATGACTGGATAAAGAAGCTTTGGTACATCTACACAATGGAATACTATGCAGCTGTTAGGAAAAATGAAGTTATAAAATTTGCCTATAAATTGATGGACATGGAGAAGATTATGTTGAGCGAAATTAGCCAGAAGGAGAGAGACAGATACAGAATGACTGCATTTATTTGCATGGCATAAATATATATGTACATATTATGATAACAATATCCAAGGTCAAGCGAAGCATATATCGGGAGGTTATGTCAAAGGTGGAAATTATCACAAACGTGTGGGAGTCAGAGTTTAGGAGAGACAGAAAATGGAACAGGGTGCTAATAATTGTTGAGGGTACTAATGCCAACCCAGAACTGAGCATGAAATAGAGGCAAAAGGATTCACATGACAACCTTTTAATGTATGTTCTGTAATCCATAGTCTGGAAGGGAAGGAAAAGAGAAAGAGAGAGAAAGGCAACGAAATAAAGAACCTGCCATCGAGCAGGGCTGGGTTAGGGGGAAGGAACCGGGGATGTTTTTGGTGGGAGATGGGCACTGGTGGAGGGACGGGTGCTGAAACACTGTATGACCAAAACCCAAACATGAACTTTTTAATTGTATATCTTTTTATTTGTATAGAATTGGGCACTGGTGGAGGGACGGGTTGCTGAAACACTGTATGACCAAAACCCAAACATGAACTTTTTAATTGTAAAAAAAAAAAAAAAAAGAAAAAAAGGAGTCAACTCTAAAGTTTTCAGAGTATGAAGTTGGTATACCTCAATCAGAGATCACAAAGAAACAAGCAAAAAATAAGTCCCAGGTGGAATTAATAGGAAATTAACCTAGGTCTTTCTGAAGGGGGCACAGGAAAAATCAGGGAAGGGAATAGTGCAGGAGCTGAGGAAAGGACAGCAATTATCCACCTCCTCTTACTACAGCCACTGTTGCTGGCAGGTGTCCTTTGTGACAAAATCACAGTGTCTGAGGTTTTACTCAGCAAACTGAAGGTCAGGGCTCATTTGCCTACAGGCAGTTGTGCTATTCAGATGGAGAGTTTTTTTCTCTACTCTGAAAAGTGATATTTTTACTTGGTTGAATTCTAAACCAACTCTATGTCTGACTAATGCAATCTTTGTCATCTGTTGTGCAGTGAATATCTTTTATGTAATATGGTCGACTATCCAGAGGAATCCATCTGTACCACCACCTGAAACATCTAGAAACATCCAGGAGGTAAGAAACCACAGGAAACCCAAGAAAACAAACCATCCTCCTTCTTTCCTTCTTTCCTTCTTCTTTTCCTCCCTCCCTCCCTCCCTCCCTCCCTCCCTCTCTCTCCTTCCTTTCCTTCCTTCCTTCCTTCCTTCCTTCCTTCCTTCCTTCCTTCCTTCCTTCCTTCCTTCCTTCCTTCCTTCCTTCCTTCCTTCCTTTTTTTTTCCTTCCATCCTCCCTCCCTCCATCCCTCCATCTTTCCTTCTTTCCTTCCCTCCTTCTCTCCCTCCTTCCCTTCCTCCTTCCTTCCTTCCATCCCTCCTTCCCTCCCTCCCTCTCTCCATTTTTCCCTCCTTCCCTCCCTCCCTCTATCCCTCCTCCTTCCCTCCTTTCTTCCTTTTCTCCCTCCCTCTCTCCCTCCTTACCTCCTTCCTTCCCTTATTCCCTCGCTCCCCTCTCCCTCGCTCCCTCCCTCCTACCCTCCCTCCTTCCGTTCTTCCTTCCCTCCATTCCTCCCTCCTTCCCTCCCTCCCTCTCTCCCTCTTTCTCTGTATCCCTCTCCCATCTCTCTCATTATTTCTGCATTTCTCCTGCTTTTTTTCTCCTTTGTTTCTCTGCTTTTCCCAGGACATATTCCTGTAATGGGGAAGATGAAAATAGCCTTTCTTAGGAAGGGATTAAGAGGATTCTTCTGGACAGAAGCCAGCTTAGGCAGAGTGGGGTTGAGCTCTGGAATTTCTACTAAAAGATACCACAGTGGGTGTCCTGAGAGACTCCTGGGAGTTTCTCCAAATTTAGTGAGCAGCAACTAAAGACAAAAGAACTTAATAGCTTCTGTGTCTGTGGGAGGCCAGGGTCCAAACCCATGGCAGGTCTCTGACCCTGTTGCAGGACACCTAAAAGCCTCTGTATCTGCCCTGGATTGCCTCCTGCAGGTCACTTCATAGATAGGGGGTAGTTTAAATGTGGCAGTTGACCTGACCATGTATTCTGTACTGACTGGTCCTAATATTCTCTCATGCTACCACAATCATCCTGGGACTAACTAGATCTTACCATATCTTAGACCAGAGAGAAATGCTGTTTTCCTGGGCATACATGTTTGCTTGGGCAAGCAAGCATGGCTCCCTGATAACTCAAAGGCAACTAAAATACAAAACTACTGTGAAGTAGACGAGACTCTTGTGAAGGCTTGGTACAGAGGCATGCCATCTCAGAAACCCCCTTCTCTACCCTATAAAGGCATTTCCAGGCAGATCTTGGCTCAAGACATTAGGTAAGGTGCTGGGAGAAATTACCTGAGGGTATTAGACCTTCTCTGCCAGGGGAAGTTGCATTTAGCTTACAGCTCCTACCAGCTCTGCTAGTGAGGCTTTGAATCAGCTCTGGGTTCTTGTATACAGCCAGAAGGCCTCCTGATGTTGCTACCTTTCTATAGAGCTGTTTTCCTGTTTTCATCTCTAGATAGCCCACCTCAGAATGGGCCGGGCTGGGAAGTTTTTGCAGATTTATACACTATAAAATAAGCTGCAAGAAGAAAGAAGCTCCTTTTTTCCTTTTTTTGCCTTTCCGGCTTCCCTTGGCGTTTTGCTTCTCCGTCCTCTCCATTCTCTGTTGGGCCTCAACACATGGTGGCAGCCACCTTGGCCTACACATGGCTGGGGCCTAGCTGGGAACCCAGAGTCCGGAGGTTTTCCCTGCTCTTGGATTGTATGTCGGAACCTGTGTTACTAAAGCCCTGTTAAAACTGCATCAGATTCCTGAGTTTTCATCCATTTCCTGCCGGCTTCAGAGGTAGAAAGGAACCTTGCTTCCCGGCACTGTTGGGGACCCCAGCGGCTGCCCGACATGACCCCATCAATTCCCCAGCGATGGCCAACAGAGGTCACTGATGAGAGTCCCTGAGCAATGATGACTCCACAAAGCAGGTCCTACCTGATAGAGCCGGGTATGCAGAGGCCTGAGTTTGTGATTCTTACTGTTTTTAAGTTTGTGATTCTTGAGCAGCAGAGCAGGTAGGGAAGGAATCCATGGGGCCTCATACAGAGGCTCCCTGATGTTTCTTCTCGAGAAATGGGTGAAAGGGATGAAAACCACGGAGCTCCTGACTTAGTGAAGATACATGTTGTTCATGAACATGGATGATTGTAGCTAATCTAGAGAGAGTTGAGAAATGAGTGCCAGAGCCTATCTTTTCTGTCATTGCAGGGTCCATCAAAGCCCTGTAAGAAGAGGAGAAGGAGCCAAGAAATAGCACGAGGTAAGCACTTGAGGTCACGACTCTTCTCCTTCCCTTGGAGTTTGGCTTCTGATCCCCAAAGGTGGTCAGCAGCAGAGACATCCATCAGGAAACACAGCCTTGGGAAGGTTCCTGGACAGAAAAACGAACCACGGCACATCCCTGCTTTCCCAGCTATGAGCTAGGCACAGAGCAGCCTTTGAATGGGACTGCATTGGACCAACAGTGCCTCGACAAGGGCTTGGGACTCAGGCCAGTGGGAACAAGTTAGCAGCTGTGTGGTCCCTGCCCTTTGTCCTCACCTACCCAGGGAATATCCCCAAGGAAAATGAATGTGGATGCAGCACTTACGTGACAATGCACCCTCATGATAACAAGGGGCAATCCAACAGGCAGAGGCTAGTGGGAGGCCCATGTGGTCTTGGACACTGAGGTCTACTGTTGAGAGAAATATTAGAGGGCATCTTGGGAAGTGCCAGGGCCTCCCTTCAGCCTGTGACCCAGTTTCCTTCATTGCAGCTTGCAAGATATGTCTGGAGGAATTAGAGGAGATTCGGGAAGACGGTTTTAATTGTGGACAGGTACAGGATCTTTCTCTCCACCCCTGTGGGCTCTGAGAGTTTATGGAGTGGGCGGTGGGGATCCCAAGATCCCAGGGACAAAGGTAGCCCGCAGCTGACCTGGAGCAAGAGCGCTGGGGACAGTGCAGCTCAGCACTGTGGTGAGGGCATCAGGCACACTGTGAGGTCATGTCGCCCATGTATGGGTACTGGAGAGGCTGTGGGCTGCAGGTCCCTGTGCAGCCTGTCTGCACCCAGGTGCCCTGAGGCCCTGTCTGACACTGGGCCTCCGAATTCCCACAGACACTTAAGGAAACACACCAAAATGAAAGACTTCTTAGATCATCACCCGCCCTGGCGAGGTCCAGATTATGAGGAAGATCATACAATTACGGACTCTCCAAACTCCCACCGTCACTCAAGGAAACATGCCAAAATGAAAGACTTCTTAGATCATCAACCACCCTGGCGAGGTCCAGATTATGAGGAAGATCATTCAACTGCGGGACTCTCCAAACTCCCACCGACACTCAAGGAAATACGCCAAAATGAAAGACTTCTTAGAGTATCACCCGCCCTGGCGAGGTTCAGACTATGAGGAAGAAGATACAACTACAGACTCCCCAAATTCCCAAAGACAATTAAGGAGATCCACAAAAATGAATCGCCTGCCCTGTCCAGGTCCAGCCTCTGAACAAGAAGAGGCAACTACAGACTCTCCACTGTCTCCCCCTCCTCCTCCAGCCCAGTTCCCACCACCACTGACCTCCACCCCCTGCCCCAGCTTGTCATCCTTCTCTACTTCCATTCGTTTGCTCAAGAGCAACTCTAGACCTTCAAACTCCTGGAAATGCCTCTCACCGTCACCATCACCACCACCTCTCTCCCCTCCCTTCTCTGAATCTGGGGAGCAAAACACCTCCCCTCCCTTTCCCACAGCCTCCTCTGTCGACTGTACCTCCATCTCCAGCATTCCCGATTGGACTCGCAGTCCCTCCCACGGACAGCATTCCAAATGCCTACTCCCAGGGCTCACATGCCCTCTGGCCTTCTTCTTCAGTCAAGACCCTCTGGGGCCTGGGCCAGTCAGACAGTCCTGGGCCGACCCTGTCCTGGTGGGAGATGAGTACCAAGACCCTGGGCCTACCGACATCATCACCTTCTGAGTCCCAGGAAAAACAGATTTCCCACATCACAGAAAGATCCATAACCTGCAGAGAGCCTGTAAACAAACGGGCTGAGGCTGGCTACCTGTCTTTCATCAGCCCTGACTGCCAGAGATTGCTGGAGATGCTTATCAACAAGAAAGTGGAGCTGAGGGTCTGGAAGAGAGGAAGAAAGTTGGAGTCTTTTGAAGGCCCCTTGAATTCTTCAGGGAAGGTGATTATATCACAAGGTGACGAGCAAGATTCTACTGGTTTCCAGTCCTCCTTGAGCATGAAATGCAGATCAGAGCTACTGCTTGGTCCTGAGAGGTTCCCACACCCTGAAAATTGGAGAGTACAATTAAGGCAGACATTCAGGCAACTCTACTGGGGTCTCCCCTTCCTGCACAGTGAATCGCTAGTGGCTCGTGTCAGGTTTGCTGACCCTTTAATACAACAACCCTCAACCATCTTTAACCCACACACTTATGGCACAGAAAAAGAGAGTCAGGATGCAGCACCTTCTCACTTGGCACCACCGCGCGCCTTGCCTGATGCTGCGGACCCTGCTCGGGCTCTGACTAGAGCCAGGTCCCTGATTCGGAGTGACACTCACATGGACACTGAGGTCCGTCGCATATTCACACCACCTTCTTCGCCACCTGGAGAGGTAGATGAGTCTTTCCCAGACATGCTGATAAAGGGAGCATCTTCTCTTGCAAGTACCCCACAGCACAGGGAATGTCACCTGCAGAAGACCAATGTAGGAAGTGGAAGGATCTTACCACCTATGGTGCCAACATCTCAACAGATCCTTAATCCAGAGTCTTTTGACCTCCAGCAGCACTCTGGGGACTCCCAGTCTCAGTGGCCAGTGCCTGATCTTCCTAAGGTTTTGGAGAGTCCTGAACCAGAGGGAAAATTGGATGGACGGTTCCATAAAAGTAACGGCCAACTAGCCCTAATACCGAGGCCCACTCAGAGGAGCTTCCCAATGGAGCAGAAGGCACAGGACAGTCGCAGGATCTCAAGGCCCTCTACTTTGATGAACCAAAAATACTCATGGGCAAAAAGTGTAGGTTAAAGTGTCCACAAGATATTTTATTTGAAAATAAGTTGGGACAGGATATAGGGCACAGTGTGGGTCAGATCCTACGGGATGTCATCACAGGCTCAGCCAAGTTCCCAATAGAGATGGTGGACTCCAAACCTATGATATCCAGAAGAGAAATTCTGAAACTGCCCACAGTGGACAAATACAAGAAAGATCTAGAAAAAGTTCTGAGAGCAAATTCGGGCAGGAAGGGGAGGAAGTAAAGGAAAGTGAGATCTCACAAGATTTTCACAGCTCAGAACTTGGTATCTATCACGATCGATCAAACACCTGCAGAAAAACTGGAAATCTCTCCAAGGCCCAGACGCTCAACACAAAAAACACCCAGAGACTCTCAGCATGCATCCCACACTTTATGAAGGTGCTAGAGCGTCATGTTGTAAAGCTCGGGTGAAACACAGGTGGCTCTTACCTCTCAAAATAATCAGGTCTATAAATATCTTGAAGATTCAAAAATTTGACCTCTTCTTCAGTGCAAAATCTGTCTGTGCCAGCCATTTTCTGGGGCTGGAATGGAAAGGGAAATCAGCCCCAGTGTCTGAAAATCCTCCTCTGGCCTGCCTGGAAGACAGGGAGAGAAGAGAGGAGTCAGTGAACCCCTCAGTGAGTTCTCTCCCTACGTTAACAAAGACTCTCTCTGTGCATGTGGACACACAGAACGTGAGGACACATCACTGTAGACAGACCCCACAGCATGATGTCTTGAGGTCTTCAGCAGCCATTCTACCTGGACAGAGGAGCAAGTCACCTCTTCAGACCAATACGTGCACCTTGGTGAGCCAAGTGTGGAACCACAAAGTTGCCCAGAGGGATGGGCACTACAGTGAAGAACTTAACTCAGTACTGCCGATACCTGAACGAAAGACATCTAGCAGGGCTCGGCCTTCACAAGACTCTCACCAGAGAGCAGCACTGCAGGAGTGCAGCTTAGGCTCCCAGTTGGCTGGGGTGTTAGAAGACAATAAAATAATAGAAATTCGGGAATTCTCATCTCAGGAAGTGCCTCTGGAATTTGATTCTGTTCAAGACATTCAAATTCATTTTCCCAGTTGCTCTTATACATCTCATCAAAACCTCAAAAACCATACAAATCACATGACTGCACCAGCAGAAAAGACCTATCATAGGCCTCTGGCCCTTGAAGTCTCAGCAAAGTATGAGAAGCAGCCCCCAGAGTCTATCAATAACATCCACCTTCAGGACTGCGCAAATAGTGACCTGCTGCAAGACTGTGCTACGGAAACACTTCCCCAAGACTGCTATGATACTGTGTGTCTTGCTGCGGATCTTCTGCCATCTCATGTCTCTAAGGTTGGCCCCACAGAGAACACATCGACTTCCAAGGTGCTGCCTGACCTCACATCAAGCAAAAGGAGCAGGCAGGGCCACCAGGAGTCCCCCAAACACAGCCTGGACAATATTTCAACCCCTACGCATGAGAAAAAGGGTGTTAAGTATTCAGAAATAGAAGTAAAAAAACAGTCTTCTGGAAAGAGGATTTGTCAAACCACCAAGATGAGATCACATTTATCTCATGAGAACGAGACACCCATGAATGAGTCCTGTGAACTGCAGGACAAGGAACAGGAACCTACAGAACACAGCTTGAAACATAAATTCAGAGGACTTCTGGAGTGGTTTTTCCCCACAAGGGATCAAAGAACTGAGGACCAGCTGAGTCAAAGCAAACCCACTTCATCTATTTCCCAGAGTCTTGGAGCACCAGGGAAAAGCAGATGCCTCACTGCTGAAGCAGAGGCTCTGAAGGTTGCTGTTGGCCACATTCTGGAAGAGAAAATCACACCTCAGCATCCACAGCCTGTCTCCAAGTCAAGCTGGTGCAAAGAGAAGCATAGAGGTGGTCACATCCACAACCAGAGATCCCCTTGCCGAGAGTCAAGGGAAATGTTGCTGGACACCATCCACAAAGACATTCTCAAGGACAACATTCACTATGAGAATCAAGAGTTTTTCCAAAAACGTTACATGTCTCCCAAAGAGGTGAGGAAAGCAGCTGAATCCAGTGAGTTCAAGTCAAGGCAGACAGGAGCCACGGAGCACCACCAGCACAGGGGCAGACACTCTCACCATAAAAATCATGCGGTCCCTCACCCAGCCTACCATCAGACTGCGGCAATGCATGGCAGAGTGAATTTTAAGGAGAGACACCCTTATTCTCACTTGAGGTCCTCCGCTCGCTATTAGCAGCTGTCTTGTGTAGTGCACTTATCCGTGACACAATAAAGCTCATGTTGCCATGAGAGATGGTGCTTCTGTCTCTGCCTTCCCAGGGGAGGGTACGGGAAAAGGACATGTTTCTGAGTGCCTGCAGTTACTTTAAACGGATGGGTTCACATGGTGAGATAATCTTAACCTCTGAACCTCTAATTGCACATAAACACTATGTTTACAGAAAAGGAAGACAGCAGCACTTGTCTAGACAAGCAAAACCTAAAACCCCAAACCACTGAAGCTGACTCAGCTGTCCTCTTCAGAAACAGAACAGCTCCAGGGATTGCAGAGGTTGAAATCCCCTTTAGGCTCTGCCACACACATCACAGACTGGGGGTAGGGGTGGACTTGCCTAAAGTGGGATATATGTGAAGACTAATCCCAAGAAGCTCATTATCTCCTCGACAGAGGGGTGGAGGATATACAGTAGGGTTGCATAGATGAGGGGGCCTGTCACCTAGAGGAAAGAGCGACCCTCTGAGAGCAGGGGCTGTGATTGTGCGTTCCCTATCTATCACTAGACACCTGGGCTAGGTGGGCAGTGAATGGAGAAAGCAAAGTAGCTCGGTTGTACCCAGAAATGGTGAGTAGCTTAAACCAGGGTCCTCCTCCTATTAGCAGGTCTCAGGGGTGCCTCCAGGGTCTGCACTCCAACACCCTCGAATCCAGACACCACTGCCAATAGCTTTTAGAGAGGGTCAGACCCCCAGAACAGGGGAATCTTGGCACGGGGAGGTCCATGCTCATCACACACATCCCTAATAAGCTCCACCGATGGCTCCCAGGAGAGAGCTAGGGTCTGGTACTGGGAGCAAGTTTCCTCTGGGTTCTTATCTGTTACCTAATCTAATGTAAGCTTCCTCTTCTGAGGAAGCTTCCTGCAGGCAAGATGTGTCACAGTCTGAAATGACCTAACCATGTAATCTTCAGGCCAGCATGGTCCACTGCAAGCGACTGTCATACCTTACTCTTGCCTCACAGAATACTGAGACATGGGAGCTGTTTCTAGAGAGTTCCCAGTGTGCTACACACACATTCGCATGCATACACACAGGTGCACACACATATACACAGATACACAGATACACATGTATGCGTATACACATGCAACACACATGTAAACAGATACACATACATACACACATGCACACACATACACACACTTGCATGCACAGACACAAGCACACACATATACACATGCTCAGTTACATGGAAACAAACACATACATACACATATGCACACGTACATGCAAATGTCACACACATACACACAAATACACACATGTACACATATGAACAAACATGGATACACACATACATACATGCACAGAGCTGTAGCAACAGCATCAGCAGTAGCCATCACTCCCTTACCAGGTCAGGTCTACTTCCTAGAAGTATCTAAAGCTAATGGTCCAAACTGGTGCCGTCCTGAACTGAGGCAGAACAAGGTGGGCTGAGGCCTCTGTGACTTCTTGCAGCCAGGGCTATGCCTGGGCCCTCCCAGAGGCCCCTCACTGAGGATAGCCTGGCTATGCCCCACTATGAACCTGGAGAGTCTCTCACCTTCTAGCTCATGGAAGAGTCTCCTTGGGGCAGAGCTTGTGAGTTTCCATCCATCTGCTATGCCACGGCCCTTAAGAAAAAGCAATCAGAGTTCATGTGTCGCCATCAAAATTCTTATTTTCCACAGTCCTTCCTACCCGAAGCTCTGATTGACACTTAGAGAATCACAAATTTTAAACAGAAGCAAAATGCTACCGACCACAAAGCAGAGCAAAGATCTCATTCTGTTTAACTTCATTCCGTTACCTGGGAACAGTATCATGTAATTTATTTCACTGGGGGCAAATTGGAATTGAGAATGACTTGTTTACTTTCAGCCTGGTGCCCCTTTTGGAAGGGACCCGGAAATAGAAAGCAGATGAAGCACTTGCACTTCTGCTCCACCAGGAACCTGAGAACCAGCACTTCAGTTTATAAGCAAACGCTTATGTCCCTGTGTGGGCTTTATTTCATGTAAGGGTTTCTACAAAAGACATATCTGGCAATGCGCCTATTATATCCTCTCACCACATTCAATTTAATTCTTTAAAATGTGGTAGTGAACAAATTATATATATATATATAAGTGATTTCTTATATCACTCCTAAGTGATTTCTAGGAGTGATTTATATATATATATATATATATATATATATATATATATATATATATATCACTGCCTTCCCGTTCATCATCGATTTGCTCGAGCGGGCCCCAGTAACATCTCCATATGTCCTGTCTCATGCTAGTAGAGCCCAAGGGCATCTGCTTGCTCCAGGAACATAAAGAGCCTCAATCCATTCTGGAATGAGGTCTATAATATATATGAGGGCCAGGGACATGACTCAGCAATAAAAGTACAGTGAGGCCTTGGGTTTATCTCTCACTACAAAAGAGAATCTTTTATTCTTAATTTTTTTTTTTGTATTTGATCCCTTCATATATCTCCTCTGTATACTGTTTTTGGAGTGAGGTGGGGAGGCGGTGCACCTTACAGTGCTCAGGGCTTACCCCTGACTCCACGCTCAGGGATCACTCCTAGCGGAGTTTGAGGGACTAAATAGATTTTCCAGCAAATTAAACATCAGTCGGCTGCATGCAAAGCAAGCTCCCTACCTGCTGTACTATCTTTTTGGCCTTTTTTCTTTGTTTCCTACTTTACCTTGTTATTTTATCATTAAAAAACGCTTGAGGTGTTGCAGGTGTGGCTGCAGCTCGCGGCTACATTGGCAGGAAATAGGCTTGTCTACACTCATGGCTCTCCCCTAGGACCTGGATGGTTGATGGTCTGGCATAGAAAAAGACTGGGCCTCCTTGGGTGAACCCAGAGCCATGGCAGAGCCCTGGCAAGCTTGAGCAAATCCATGAACAATGGGAAAACAAGTGAAGTGGCCTTAAATAGCATGGCATATATTTCCAAGATATGACAAAGTTCTGCTGCTCCATTTAAATAACTTAAACTGACAGACTATTGGGAGATTTAAAAAATTTTTTTTCTAACACAAATTTAATGAGAATCTTAAGGGGGAGTTGTTTGTTTGGTTTCTAGTTTGAAAAAATATTTCTTTCAGAAAACTCATATTCACTTGGTACATATCAAAAGTAGAATAATCTGTGTTGGTAGGGCTTTTCTTGAAATTGGAAAACTTAATGCACCGTTGATGGAAGTGTTGTCCGGTACAACCCCTGTGAAAAACATTATGGAGACATCTCAGGAAACTTAGAATTAATTGAGCTACCCTATGACCCACCATTCCACTTTTGGGCATCTAGCCCCTGGACATAAACACAGTCTCAACAGGATACATGTGCAGCATTATTAACTGCACTCTGTATAATAGCTAAGATATGGGATCAACCTCAGTGTCCAACAACAGATGAATGGATGAAGAAGGTGTGGCATGTATCCCACATCTGCAAGCAACAATGAGATCGTGCAATTTGCTACAACCTGGTTGGAACTGGAAGATATGTTGCGAGAAGCAATCCGGAAGAAGACAAACAGGATGAACTCACTTATCTGTACAATATAGACAGGTTCAGGCATACAAATCAGCAAAAGGAAAAGCCCGGTGCTTAGGATTCCAGGCTATAACCCCAGCCACGTGTAGCCCAAGATGGCGACCACCACGTGTAAAGAAGAAAAAGCCTTCCAAGGGGAATGAGCGCTCACAAGGAGAGATCCCACAAAGAAGAAGGCCCGGAGGAGCGGGAACTGGCTAGTTTATATCCCTCTAACTCAGACCTTCCTCCCACTGTTATGGAAAGCAGGGAGGGTCCAATGCCCTTAGGTAATCCTTCCCTGCACCTCACCTAGGGCCTTTACTACGCTAATGTTTTGAGCCTAAATCTGCCTGGGAATGCCTTTGTAGTGTAGAGAAGGGGGTTTCTGAGATGGCATGTCTCTGTACCTTGACCAACACCAATGCCAGTTAAATATTTCTCCAAGCCTTCACAAGTCTCCTCTACTTCATTGTAGTTTTATATTTTAGTTGCCTTTGAGTATATCAGGGAGCCATGCTTGTTTGCTTGGAAGCAAACAGCATTTCTCTCTGGTCTAATTACTTAGGTGTCCTACGTGGCCAGGCTAATATGCTGGTAAGATCTAGCTAGTCCCACGATGATTGTGGTAGCATGGGAGAATATTTATACCAGCTAGTACAGCATACATGGTCGGATAAACTGCCACATTTAGACTACCCCCTTATCTACGGAGTGATTTGCAGGAGGCACTCCAGAGCAGATGCAGCGGCCCTTAGGAGTCCTGCAACATGGGATCAACCTCAGTGTCCAACAACAGATGAATGGATGAAGAAGGTGTGGCATGTATCCCACATCTGCAAGCAACAATGAGATCATGCAATTTGCTACAACCTGGTTGGAACTGGAAGATATGTTGTGAGAAGCAATCCGGAAGAAGACAGACAGGATACACTTATCTGTATAATATAGACAAGTGGATGAAGGCAGTGTAGTAATATGGGATGTTTAGATATTGCTTGACCCCAGTGTTCAGAGAGGGAGACAGAAGAACTCAAGGGGGAAGTAGAGAACAAGAAGTAATGGGAAAGCAGGCAATAGGGCTTCAGCTATACCAGTGATATGAGTGAGGGGTATAGCAAACTACCCAAAACACTCAACAGAGCTGAAAACATGAAATTTACATGATAACCCCTGAAATTTTGTAAAATTTCAGGTGGGCGGGACTGGGGGTTGGGTGGGGGGGGGGAAACAGGACACAAAGGTGGAGAGATTGGTGTTGAATTGTTGTATGCTTAAATGCAACTAATTAACTGGAAATCATGCCTTTTTAATAAAAATTTAATAAATTAATGGAAGTAGTAGAAACAAGAATGCATATTCTCCAAGATATAGGCAGTCTGGATCATATGTTTATTTTACACAGAGATTAAGGAAATATTGCTTCAAATAGTTTGTAATCTATCCAAACAAGTTATTTAATCTATGACTATATATTACACATGCTTAGTAAAATGTTAAGGAACATCTTAACATCCAAATCAAAAGAAGCTTGCATTATTTATTCAAACATATAGTAATAATCAAAGCAAGCCTTAATTAAAGTTCATATCATACCTAGTCAAGGGATGGCTTCAGTGAGATGACCTATTTCTTGTTTCTCCTAAGTGATTTCTAGACATTATAAAGACATTATAAAGATATTTTAATAAGACCCGTGAAGCACGTGATGAAAGTCAAATCTCTGAGGTGACAGTCAAATCTCTGAGGTGACAGGGTGACAGGTGAGTGTTTTATGAAAAGAATAGCTGATAAGAAGGCTCTTATGACCTTATAATATGAATTTACATTTTGGGGACCAGATAAATGCTATAGCAGGGAAGGTATTTGCCTTGCACCACGCCAGACCCCTGGATCTCCCCCCAACACCTCAGCATATAATAAAATATAATATAATAAAATATAATAAAAATATTATTTTTGTGTGCCACAAAAAAATAATAATAAAAAATAATAATTTCCCTTTTTCCCATGATGCAAAACTTGGTGTTTTTGCATTACAACATCGCCAAATGATGGAATCAGGTCAATGATATGGTCTAATACCCTGTTTGACTGCATTTTTTGTAGCACAATGGATGCAGGCTAAGTTTTAGGCAAAAAGGCAAGTGTCTTTCTTACTCTCTAGGTTCTTGAACTAATCAAATAAAGTGACATTGGAGAGATTAGATAAAGAAATACATGGATTTAAAAATATATTTGAGAAATTTACTTAAATAACAAGGGATTTCTTTTTATCAGAGTGAGATAGACAATTACAAAGTTGGTCATGATTGGTTTCAGTCATACAGTGTTCCACCACTCATCCCTCCAAAAGTTTACATTTCCCAACACCACTGTTCCCAGATCTCCCACCCCCATGCCAATACCAGCCTTAATCTCTATGGCAGGCACATTTATTCTCTTATTCTCTCTCACTCTCTGTCTATCTGTATCTCTGTCTCTCTCCACCTGTTCCCAGCACTGTGGTTTGCTATGCTGAAAGAAGATACAATACAGATATAATACAATCTTTATTATGTCTGTAATAAAGATGTAATGCAATCTGTATTACATCTGTAATACAATCTGTATTAATATACATTACAGATATATTATGTATATCCCTTTACCTACTTTTTTATAAATATTGTATTATACCACCGTGAGATATACAATTGCAAAGATGTTCATATTTGGGTTTCAGTCATACAGTGTTCCAGCACCCATTCCTCCACCAGTGCCCATACCCACCACCAATGTCCCCAGTTCCCTCCCCCTCCCCAGCCCACCTCCATGGCAGGTTCTTTATTTCTTTCCCTTATCTCTATTTATTTCTCTTTTCCTTCCCTTCCAGACTATGGATTACAGAACATACATTAAAGGGTTGTCATGTGTATCTTTTTGCCTGTATTTAATGCTCAGTTCTAGGTTAGTATTAGTACTTTTGACAATTATTAGCACACTGTTCCATTTTCTGTCTTACCTAGCCTCTAACTCCCACACGCTTGTGATAATTTCCACCTTTGACAAAACCTCCTATACATGTTTCACTTAACCTTGAATATTGGTATCATACTATATACATATATATTTATGTCATGCAAATAAATGCAGTCATTCTATATCTGTCTCTTTCCTTCTGGCTAATTTCACTCAACATGATCTTCTCCATGTCCATCCATTTATAGGCAAATTTCATAACTTCATTTTTCCTAACAGCTGCATACTATTCTATTGTGTAAATGTACCAAAGATCTTAGCATCCATGTTCATCAGGGAGATTGGTCTGTAGTTTTCTTTCATTGTGTTGTCTCTCCCTTCTTTGGGTATCAGGGTGATATATGCCTTGTAGAAGCTGTTTATTAAACTGACACAGATACACCCACACCCGGCAGAGCAGAAACCAGCTTTCCCCATTGCGCTGGCCGATTGCACTTGAAGAGATGTGGTCCACTACCAGCAATTTCTATCTTCATTGTCTATGCACCAACATCCACATACAAAGAAGATGAAATTGAGAAATTCTACGTGGAATTGGAGGAGTTGTATAAAAAAGATCGAACCTTCTACAAGATCATAGTCGGTGATTTTAATGCCAAGATAGGACTGAGAAGATCAGCTGAAGAACTCCACATTGGGACCCATGGCCTATAATGGAACGAACAGGGTGAGAGACTATCTGAGTTCATCATATCCACCAAGACCATCCATGGGAACTCACAGTTCCAGAAGGCTGAAGTGAAACATTAGACATGGGAATCTCCTGGCGGATAGTTCCACAATGAAATTGACCACATCATCTTTAATCGACGGTTTTGTCTGACCGATGTAGCTGTCGTCCCCAAATTCCAAACAGGATCTGACCACCGTCTCCTTCATGCAAAATTCTACTTCCCACAACAGGGGAGAAAAGGCTGCAAAGTTTAAGAAGAGAACTCCCAGAACGACCACCAACCGGGAACTCTTTGGCACCATTGAAGCAACATGGGAAGATACCATCATTGACGACATCGATGAAGAATACAACCGACTGGTTCAGCACCTCCATGATTGTGAGAAGAATGCTGAGAGAGAGAAAAACACAAAAGGATACTTGTCTTCAGAAACTCTTGAGCTCATTCACCAACGTGGCAAGGCGCGAGCCTCAGGAGACCAAACGCTAACATCCAAGCTTGCTAAACAGTGCAGAGAAGCGATAAAAGAAGACCTCAAAGACAGAAGAGCAGAAATACTGGAAGATGCAGCAGAAATACTGGAAGATGCAGCAGAAGCCGGGAAAAGCATTCGCACTGCCCACCTGACCTTTGCCAACTATAAGACCAAGATGACTACCCTCCGAAGCCCTGATGGATCTATCACATTTTCCAGAAAGGCAATGGAGATTATCCATGACTTGTACTCAAATCTCTTTGATAGCCCCATCCACTTGCCCACATACCAAATTCCACAGGATGGATATGTCATTCCCAACGTTCTGCCTTCTGAAATCCGACATGCCATCTCGTCGGGTAAAGAAGGGAACAGCACCAGGCTCAGACAAAGTCAGATCCGAACACCTGAAGAATCTGCCATCGGTACTCATCAATACACTAGCTCGGCTCTTCACACGCTACCTGTCTGAATGCAAGGTGCCTTCCCAATGGAAAACCAGCAGGACAGTTCTACTGTACAAGAAGGGGAGACATTCACGACATGGGCAACTATCGCCCCATCTGCCTGTTCTCCGTCATCTACAAGCTATTTACACGAGTCATCCTGAACAGGATTAGCAGAACACTAGATGAAGGACAACCATGCGAGAAAGCAGGCTTCCGAAAAGGATTCAGCACAATCAACCATATCCACACAGTAACCAAGCTCATTGAGGTTTGTAGGGAGTACAAGATGCCGCTCTGTCTCACGTTCATTGGTTTACAGAAAGCCTTTGATTCTGTGGAGACTGAAGTGGTCATCGAAGCCCTAGCCAAACAGGGCATTCAAACCCAATACATCAAGATCCTTCGTGAGCTGTATTACGGATTCACCACCAGGATCTCACCGTTCTACAAAGAAGTGATCATTAATGTCAAAAGAGGGGTTCGACAGGGTGATACCATTTCACCAAAACTCTTCAGCGCCAACCTCGAGAACATCATGTGACAATTAGAATGGGAAGGAATGGGAGTGAAGATAGATGGTCGGCAACTAAACCACCTCCGCTTCGCTGATGACATCGTTCTAATAACACCAAACATTAGCCAAGCGGCACAAATGCTTTCAAACTTCGACCGAGAATGTGGAAAGATAGGTCTACAGCTAAATCTGAAGAAAACTATGTTCATGAAAAATGAACTAGTTCCTGAGGCCCCATTCACTCTCAATGGAACAAACATCTCTGAATGCAGCAATTATGTGTACCTAGGTCGAGAAGTCAACATGATGAATGACCTAAAACCCGAGCTGCGCAGGAGGAAGAGAGTGGCATGGAATGCCTTCAAAGGCATTGAAGAAATAGCTAAAAGGACAGGTCCGGCCCCGGGCAAATCTCTTTGAGTCCACTGTTCTCCCTGCATTAACATACGCCTCAGAGACCTGGGCCCTATGGAAACAGGATGAGAATGCTATTCGGGTCTCCCAGAGAGGAATCGAAAGACCTATGCTTGGAATATCACGTCTCACTCAAGTGATGAAGGAATCCGGAGTTCTGACCTCCGGCGCTATTCCAGAATCAGGGATGCTGTCTCGTTTGCCAAGGCTTCGAAAATCAGATGGGCTGGATATGTAATGCTATTTGGAGACAACCGCTGGACTAGAGCTGTTACCGACTGGATCCCACGGGATGTCGAAAGATCACATGGCCGCCCACCTACAAGATGGTCAGACTTCCTTGTTAAGACCCTGAAGGAACGGTTTGAGGCTCTTCATATTCCCGAATCAACCAGATGCCATTGGGCTACATTGGCACATGATAGGGTCCAATGGAAATGTTACTGGTGCCTGCTCAAGCAAATCGATGAATAACAGGATTCAAGTGATCAAGTGATCAAGAAGCTGTTTGGGAGTGGCTCTTTTTTTCTATTTCCTGGAAGAGTTTGAAAAGGACTGGCAGTAGGTTCTCCTTAAAGGTTTGGTAGAGTTCACTAGTGAATCCTTCTGGACCTGGATTTTGTGTTTGGGCAGGCTTTTAATTACTGTTTCAATTTCCTCGATGGTGATAGGCTTATTCAGGTATTGCAGGTCTTATTGTTTCAGCCGTGTGAGGTTATAGGACTTCAGGAATTTATCCATTTCTTCTAGAGTCTCATGTTTCACGGCATACAGACTCTCAAAGTAATATCTGACGATCTTTTGGATTTCTGTGGTCTCTGTTGTGATGTCACCATTTTTATTTCTGATTCTGTTTATTTGGGTTTTCTCTTTTCCCTGTCCTTACAAGTCTTGTCAATGGTTTGCAAATCTTGTTTATTTTTTCAAAGAACCAGCTCTTGGTTTCATTAAACTTTCGGATTATTTTTCTTAGTTTCCAACTCATTGATTTCCTCTTTAAGTTTTGTTATTTCCTTTATTCTGCCTGGGTTGGGTTCCTTTTGTTGGTCTTTTTTCTAATGTCTTCAGCTGTGTAGTCTGGTATTTATGTGGGCCCTTTCTTCTTTCCTGATGAATGCTTGCAGAGGTATAAACTTTCCTCTTAACACGGCTTTTGCCATGTCCCACAAGTTCTTATAGTTGGTGTCTTCATTTTCATTTGTTTCCAGGAATCTTTGGATTTCCTGTTTGATTTCTTCTATCACCCATTGGTTGTTTAGCAGTGAGCTGTTCAGTTTCCAGGTGTTTGGTTTGACTCCCTGTTTCTCTGTATGGTTAACTTCCATTTTCAGTTCATCATGGTCTGAAAAGATAGTTGACACAATTTCTATTTTTTTATTTTATTGAGGTATGCTTTACCTCAATAAAAACAGTTAAAACATCCTTGCTGAAAAGTTCACATGCTGAGCCACCCAGCAAGTTCACATGCTGAGGTGGCTCAGCATGTGGTCTATCTTGGAAAATGTTCCATGTGCACTGGAGAAAAATGTATATTCAGCTTTTTTTGGCATGAGAAGCCCTGTATATATCCACTAGCTCTCTTTCTTCCATTTCTTCTTTCAGGGCCAATATTTCCTTGGTGAGTTTCAGTCTTGTTGATCTGTCCATAATTGATAGAGCAGTGTTGAAGTCTCAACTATTATTGTGCTACTGTTAATGCCTTCTTTGAGGTCTCTTAGCAGTTGTTTTAAGTATTTTGCTGGCCCCTCATTGGGTGCATATATGTTTAGTAGTATAATTTATTCCTGGTACACAAACCCCTTAATTAATAAGAAATGGCCTTCATTGTCCCTTCGATCCTTTTGCAGCCTGAAGTCTATATTATCCGATACTAGTATGGCCACACCTGCCTTTTTGGAGGGATTGTTTGAGTGAAGGATTGTTTTCCAGCCTTTTTTACTTTTTTTTAAAAATTTTTTATTATACCACCGTGAGACATACAATTACAAAGGTGTTCACAATTGGTTCTTGGTAATACAGTATTCCAGCACCCATCCCTCCACCAGTGCCCCATTTCCACCACCAATGTACCCCACCCTCCCACCCACCCTCAGGTTGCCTCAACAACAGGTAGCCCTGTTTCCTCTCTTTCTCTCTCTGTCTCTCTCTGTCTCTGCATCTCTCTCCCTCTTGTTTTACACATTGTGGCTAGCCCTGCAGATATTTAGACTTTATCACTTAAGTCTCTTTGTGTATATTCAATGGTGAGTTTTAATCTGCCATTACCATTTCACACATTTAGTAAAATACTGGTATCTATTTATATACTGTTAATGAATGCAGTCATTCTATATCTGTCCTTTTCCTTCTGACTAATTTCACTCTGCATGATAGTCTCCATGTCCATCCATTTGCAGGTCAATTTCATACCTTCATCTTTTCTGACAGCTGCATAGTATTCCATAGTGTAGATGAACCACAGTTTCTTTAGCCAGTCCTCTGTTCTTGGGCATTTAGGTTGTTTCCAGATTCTAGCTATAGTAAATAGTGCAGAGATGAATAAAGAAGTACAGATAGTGTTAGTGCTATGTGTTTTTTGGTCTCTCGGGTATATTCCCAGGAGTGCTATTGCTGGATCAAATGGGAGCTCAATGTCTAGTTTTCGGAGGAATGGCCATATTGTTTTCCAAAAGGGCTGGACCAGTCGGCACTCCCACCAGCAGTGGATGAGAGTCCCTTTTTCCCCACATCCACGCCAGCACCGGTTGTTCTTGCTGTTTTGGATGTGTGCCAGTCTCTGTGGTGTGAGATGGTACCTCATTGTTGTTTTGATTTGCATCTCCCTGATGATTAAAGATGAAGAGCACTTTTTCAAATGCCTTTTGGCCATTCAAATTTCTTCTTTTTGGAAGCTTCTATTCATTTCTTCTCCCCTTTTTTGATGGGGGTTGGCTGTTTTTTTCTTGTGAAGGGCTACCAGTGCCTGATATATCCTGGATATGAACCCCTTGTCAGAAGGATATTGGGTGAATATCCTTTCCCACTCTGTGGATTGTCTTTTTATCTTTGTCACCGTTTCTTTTGAGGTGCAGAAGCTATTCAATTTTATATAATCCCATTTATTTATCTTTGCTTTCATTTGCTTGGTCAGTGGTGTGTCGTTTTTAAAGATACTTTTAGTTTCGATGTCATAGAGCGTTTCTCCTATGTTTTCTTCAATGTTCCTTATAGATTCATGTCTGATGTTGAGATCTATAATCCATTTTGATCTGACTTTTGTGCATGGCGTTAAAAGGAGGTCTAAGTTCATTTTTTCACAAGTAGCTGCCCAGTTTTCCCAGCACCATTTGTTGAAGAGGCTTTCTTTGCTCCACTTAATATTTTTTTGCTCCTTTATCGAAGATTAAGTGGTTGTATATTTGAAAGTGTGTTTCAGGATATTCAGTTCTATTCCGTAGGTCTACGGGTCTGTCTCTATACCAATACCACACTGTCTTAATTACAACTGCTCTGTAGTAGAGCTTGAGGTTGGGGGAAAGTGATACCTCCCATATTCTTTTTTCCCAAGGATTGCTTTAGCTATTCGTGGGGGTTTATTATTCCATACAAATTTCATGAGTGTTTGTTCAATTTCTTTGAAGAACATCATGGGTATCTATATAGGGACTGCATTGAATCTGTATAAAGCTCTAGGGAGTATTACCATTTTGACAATGTTAATCCTTCCAATCCATGAGCAAGGAATGTGTCTCCATTTCCTCAGGTCTTCTTTTATTTCCTGAAGTAACGTTTTGTAGTTTTCTTTGTAGAGATCCTTTACATTCTTTGTCAAGCTGATTCCTAGGTATTTGATTTTCTGTGGTGCAATTGTGAATGAGATAGTTTCTTTACTGTCCCTTTCTTCTCTTTCGCTGTTTGCATATAGGAAGGTCATTGACTTTTTGGGTATTGATTTTGTACCCTGCCACTCTACTATAGGAATGTATTATTTCTTGGAGCCCCTTGGTAGAAAGTTTCAGGTTTTCCAGGTAAAATATCACGTCATCTGCAAATAGTGACAACTTGGCTTCTTCCCTTCCTATCCGGATGCCCTTAATGTCTTTTTTCTTCCCTGATTGCTATGGCAAGTACTTCCAATACTATATTGAATAGAAGTGGTGAAAGTGGGCAGCCTTGTCTTGTCCCTGATCTTAAGGGGATGGCTTTCATTTTTTCCCCATTGAGAATGATGCTTGCTGTAGGCTTGTAGTAGATGGCCTGAATTATCTTGAGGGAAGGTTCCTTCAATCCCCATTTTACGGAGAGCTTTCATCATGAATGGGTGTTGAATCTTGTCAAATACCTTATCTGCATCTATTGATATGATCATATGGTTTTTATTTTTCTTTTTGTCAATATGATGAATATATTATGTTGATTGACTTGCAGATGTTGAAACATCCTTGCATTCCTGGGATGAATCCCACTTGGTTATGCTACACCTTACCTTGAGATGATAGCTAACCTTATAATTAAGGGAAGATCAAGAACCCAAGTATTACTTGGACATGATCCCCATGTAATTGTACTACCTGACCCTAAAAAAGAAATTGAAGCTGTTTTACCACTCAGTGAAATCCTTCAGAGAGCTTTAGCAGATTTTTCAGGAGAAATATCTTATCATTACCCAGCTGGAAAAACCTGGGAATTTCTGAAAAGGACACCTTTTATAATTTCCACCATTGTCCGCTCCTCTCCCATTCCTGATGCTCCAGTGTATTATATTGATGGCTCCTCATCAGGAAGGGGTGGAATTACAGGTCCTTCGTTGACCACTACTGTGCATACAAATTATAAATCTGCCCAACAAGTGGAACTCGCCACCCTGATACATTTACTATCCCATGTATCTGGCCCATGTAATGTGGTGAGTGATTCTGCATATGTAGTTGGTTTATTTCCTGGAATTGTCACTGCTTCTTTAAATGCCCATAATCCTATAATTCAGGAGCTGCTCCATAAACTACAAGATCTCCTCTGAAATAGAACATTCCCGATATACATCTCCCACATCCGTTCTCACAGCTGACTCCCGGGCCAATGGTTCGAGGAAACGAAGCAGCAGATCTCTTGGCAGCACCAGTATTTAAATCAGCTGAGGAAGAGCACCAGACTCTACATACAAATGCCCGCCGCCTTCATGTACACCATGGCATCCCATGGAGACAAGCTAGACAAATTGTCCGCAACTGTCCTGTCTGTGCTCCTTTACATTGTACATCTCATGTAGCAGGAGCAAATCCTCGAGGTTTACAGACAAACCAATTGTGGCAGATGGATATAACTCATACTAACTTATTTCTCAACAAACCTTTCCTTCATGTGGTCATCGATACATATTCCCGGTTCATATGGGCTGTTCCTATGACGCCTGAAAGAGCTAAATCTGTTTGTTCATTTTTACTCCAGTGCTTCTCCGTCATGGGTATTCCCCATACCATAAAAACAGATAATGGTCCTGCTTACACCAGCAAAACCTTCAAATCCTTTTTGCGAGGAATGGCAGATCAAACATATTACAGGAATTCCATATAATCCACAAGGACAAGGAATAGTTGAGCGTGCCCACAGAACGCTTAAAACTCAGCTATTAAAGCAACGAAAAACAAGCATGCCTCCAATGGATTCTTTATCTTTAACATTATTCACCTTAAACTTCTTAAATATACCTCAAGGAGATCCTTATACCGCGACTGAACGTCACTTTCAAGAAGATATGCAAACTCAAAAACAGTCAATTCACCTATCTGGGTGAAAATTGATGATAAATGGATTTCAGGTCACCTCCTCATTCGGGAAGAGGCTATGCTTTTATTTCTACAGACGATAACGCTGCCAAGAAACTCTGGGTCCCTCTGCGACTTGTTAAGACTAGAATTCTCCAAGAATCAGAAAACAACTAATTCTTTCAATATAAAGTCTTAAATTTTAAATTGCAAGTTGCTGTTTAAACTTCCTGGATTGGTTCCTTTTAATAATGATCTTGTTTTGCAGTCTGTGATCATGGTTCATGTCTAATATCTTGCCTTACAGCCTAAATATTTTCTTTCTTAAAAAAAAAGGGTGGAAAAATGGGTGGACTCTGATCACAGTGCTCATTACAAAAATGTTTGCTAAATCAATGAAAAAATTGTTTTTCTAATGATTCTGTTCACAGGATGAGATATTGGAATGCAGTAAACCTGCGCTACAGTGCTCAATACTCCGAGACTCCTAAAACAGTGCTCGCTAAAAATTTAATAATTTGCAAAACTAATTTTTCCCAATGCTCTATTCACAGGAAAAGACACTTTCCCACCATCATTTGCCGGCTTTATATTTATGAAGCGCTTGACTCGTTACCATTTATCACCCTAAATGGGTCACATATACAGCTGTAAGATATTGATCGATCAAATGTATGTGTGCGTGTGTGTGCATGTGGTGGCCACCATTATGTTTGTGATTAATGTTGTGTCTATGTTATGTCTCAACTACTACCTTCTCAATTTCTGACCACTACAAACCTCTATTACATTCATCAACTCCACTGCTGATCCACTAGATTTATCAATTTTAAAATCATCAATTCTCATACTTATTTCCCTGCTCCACCCATGTTGGAGCTTCTTTATATTCTTCTCTCCATCCCAAACTTGGATCCCTACAAAGCCTTAAAATCCCTACTTGTGATTAACCTCGAAAAGTGTTTTTGTCTCGCCTAAGCTACAGGTACAGTTACCGGTGCCAATGTTCCCTTGCTGAAGAAGCCCTGCAAGACGCCCACACCGATGTTCCAGACACCTGCTCCAGCGCTCAAGACTCCTGTTCCAGAGTTCAAGATATCACACCGATGTTCCGGACACCTGTTCCAGCACTCAAGACTCTTGTTCCAGAATCCGAGATACTTGTTCCAGTGTTCCTGAGACCCAATCCAGTGTTCCTGACAATTCAACGAGTTCCTGATCGCTGCTCTCCAAAGACTCATACTCATATGATCACCGCTATTGCTGTTCCAGAAGTAGCCCCACAGACTTTGTTCCAGACACCCGACTTTACATAAAATATAGCAAATTGACTCTCACAAATTATGGACAGTGCAAACTATAGTCCGTTATAATCAGACAGCTAAAAACACTTTATCTTGAACTTTGCTTTGGGTCCAAAAACAAGTTAGGATCCTAAAGTAACATGTATTATCATTTTGCAATTGGAATTGTTTTTTCTTATCTTAATTTTCTGTACATTACTAAATATTTCTTACCTTTTCAATTTTTATTAGTAAACTAATCAGGGGAGTTGTTGCATGACTCCTAAGGGCCGCTGCATCTGCTCTGGATTGCCTCCCGCAGATCACTCCGTAGATAAGGGGGTAGTCTAAATGTGGCAGTTTATCCGACCATGTATGCTGTACTAGCTGGTATGAATATTCTCCCATGCTATCACAATCATCGTGGGACTAGCTAGATCTTACCAGCATATTAGCCTGGCCACGTAAGGACACCTAAGTAATTAGACCAGAGAGAAATGCTGTTTGCTTCCAAACAAACAAGCATGGCTCCCTGATAAAATATAAAACTACAATGAAGTAGAAGAGACTTGTGAAGGCTTGGAGAAATATTTAACTGGCATTGGTGTTGATCTTTGGTACAGTGACATGCCATCTCAGAAACCCCCCTTCTCTACATTTCAAAGGCATTCCGGCTCAAAACATTAGCACAGTAAAGGCCCTAGGTGAGATGCAGGGAGGGACTACCTAAGGGCATTGGACCCTCCCTGCTTTCCATAACAATGGGAGGAAGGTCTGAGTTGCTGGGGGTATAAACTTGCAGGTTCCCGCTCTCCCATGCTTCTTCTTCCCGGTGGAATCTCGCCTTGTAAGCGTTTTTTCCCCTTGGAAGTTATACACGTGGTGGTCGCCATCTTGGCCTACACGTGGCTGGGGTTCTAGCCTGGAATCCTAAGCATCGGGTTTTTCCCTTTTGCTGATTTGTATGCCTGAACCTGTGATAAGTAAAGTCTTTTAAAACCTCATCGGATCCCTGAGTGTTCATCCATTCCTCGCCGGCTTCGGAGGTAGAAGGGAACTCGCTTCCCGGCACTGTTGGGGACCCCGCGGAGCGCCCCGACAGTGTATAATCTTTTTAATGACTCTTTTGGATTCTATTTGCTAGTATTTTGTTGAAGATCTTAGCATCTGTATTCATCAGGGAGATTGGTCTGTAGTTTTCATTTTCGGTGACATCTCTGTCTGCTTTGGGTATCAGGGTGATATGTGCCTTGTAAAAGCTATTTGGGAGTGTTTCTGTTTCTTCAATTTGCCGGAAGAGCTTAAAAAGAATTGGGAGTAGGTCCTCTTTAAAGGTTTTGTAGAATTAACTGGTGAATCCATTTGGACCTGGGCTTTTGTGTTTGGGGAGACTTTTGATTACCAATTCTATCTCCTCATGAGGCAGTCTGGAGGCATGGCGGGTTCTAGCCCTGGCCCACCACCTCGGCAGAGCCCCCACAACAAGCCAGACCACCCCCCTCACTCCATGGGTGCCGCCATTTTCCACATTTGGACTTCCCTCTCGTCAGAACTCCACCCAGCAGACCAGTCCATCACAGCCCGATTCATCGACACCCACCCTGCAGCAGATTTTTTCCTCAATCTGGCCCAGGTATGCTGGTCCAGAGACTCTCAGACATGGGGCAGAGCTGTTCCTTGCTTTCTCTGTGCACAGCCGTAAATGAGGCAGTTGGGAGGCATGACGGTTTCTAGCCCTGGCCCATCACTTCCGCAGAGCCTCACAACAAGCCAGGCCACCCCCTCACTCCATGGGCGCCGCCATTTTCCACATTTGGACTTCCCTCTCGTCAGAACTCCACCCAGCAGACCAGCCCGGATCATCGACACCCACCCTGCAGCAGATTTTTCCTCAATCTGGCCCAGGTATGCTGGTCCAGAGACTCTCAGACATGGGGCAGAGCTGTTCCTTGCTCTCCCTGTGCACAGCCGTTCATGAGGCAGTCAGGAGGCATGGTGGGTTCTAGCCCTGGCCCACCACCTCAGCAGAGCCTCACAACAAGCCAGGCCACCCCCTCACTCCATGGGCGCCGCCATTTTCCACATTTGGACTTCCCTCTTGTCAGAACTCCACCCAGCAGACCAGCCCATCACAGCCCGGCTCACGAATGCTTTATTTGGAGGTGTTTAAAAGAGTTTGCCTCCCACTTGGCAAGCCTGGCAAGCCTCTCGTGTTGTATTTGATATGCCAAATTCCAGTAACAATTATATTAGGTCATTCCCTGACCTAATATAATGGTTTGATGCTCTTTATGTTCCTGTAGCAAGCCGATGCCCCTGGCTCTACTGGCATGAGACAGGGCATATGGAGATATTACTGGTGCCCGCTCTTGCAGATAGATGATCAACGGGAAGATCGTGATCGTGATCTTCTCGATGGAGATAGGTTTGTTGAGGTATTCCAAATCTTGTTGCAGACTTGGGAAGCTTAGGAATTCAGGAATTTGACCATTTCTTCTAGGTTCTCTTGTTTTGTGGTGTACAGGCTCTCATAGTAATCTCTGATGATCTTTTGAATTTCTGTGGTTTCTGTTGTGATGTCCCCATTTTCATTTCTGATTCTATTTATTTGGGTTCTCTCTTTTCCTTTTCTTACAAGTCTTGCAAGTGGTTTGTCAATCTTGTTTATTTTTTCAAGGAACCAGCTTTTGGTTTCGTTGATCTTCTGGATTGTTTTTTCACATTCCATCTCATTGATTTCTGCTCTCACATTCCATCTCATTGATTTCTGCTCTAAGTTTTATTATTTCTTTCTTTCTGCTTGGGTTGGGATCCTTTTGTTGATCACTCTCTAAGATCTTAAGTTGTGAGGTCAGACTGTTTGTGATGGCCTTTTCTTCTTTTCTGATGAATGCTTGAAGACCTATGAACTTGCCTCTTAACACTGCTTTCACTGTCCCACAAGTTCTGGTAATTTGTGTCTCCAGTCTCATTTGTTTCCAGGAATCTTTTGGATTTCCTCTTTGATTTCTTTTATGACTTGCTGGTTGTTCAGCAGTGAGCTGTTTAGTTTCCAGGTACTTGGTATTGGTCTCAGTTTTTGTGTTCAATTAACTTCTATTTTCAGTGTATCATGGTCTGAAAAAAATAGTTGGTACAATTTCTATCTTCTTGATTTTATGGAGGTATGATTTATGGCTCAGCATGTGATCTATTTTAGAGTATGTTCCATATGCACTGGAGAAGAAAGTGTATTCAGCTTTTTGGGGATGAAATGCCCTGTATATGTCTACCAGCCCTCTTTCTTCCATCTCTTCTTTTAGGGCCAGTATTTCCTTGGTAAGTTTCAATCTTTTGATCTATCCAGGGTTGATAGAGCAGTGTTGAAGTCTCCAACTAAAATTGTGTTGCTGTCAATGTCTTCTTTGAAGTACATAATTAGTTGTTTTAGGATTTTGCTGGTCCCTCGTTGGGTGCATATATGTTTAATGGCGTGATTTCCTCCTGATATATGCATCCCTTGACTATTAAGAAGTGACCTTCATTGTCCCTTCTGACCTTCTTTAGCCTGAAGTCTATGTTGTCGAATACCAGTATGGCTACCCCAGCCCTTTTGGATGGGTTGTTTGAGTGAAGGATTGTTTTCCAACCTTTTATTTTGAGCCTGTCTTTGCTTCGATTGTTCAGGTGTGTTTCTTGAAGGCAGCAGAATGTCGGATTCAATTTTTTGATCCATTTTGCCACTCTGTGTCTCTTAACTGGTGCATTTAGACCATTAATATTGAGAGAGATTATTGTCATGGCCATCTTTCTGTATAGGTTGGTTGTTCTTTTGGGTTATGTCTTGTCTTATAGTAGATCTTTCAGTCCTTCTTTTAAGGTTGGTTTTGATTTTACAAAAGTTTTTAAGCTGTTGTTTATCCAAGAAGTTGTATATCTGTCCTTCAAATCTGAGTGAGAGTTTAGCCGGATAAAGAATTCTTGCTGAGACATTCATTTCATTAAGTTTTTTTTACTATATCCCACTACTGCCTTCGGGCTTGGAGGGTGTCTTCTGAGAAGTCTTCTGAAAGTCGAATGGTTGCTCCTTTGTATACAATTTCCTTCTTTGATCTTGCTGCCTGAAGAATTATGTCTCTGTCTATGGCATCCATTACTTTGACTAGGATGTGTCTTTGGGGTCTTTCTATTGGGTCTCTTCTTGCTGGTACGCGTCGGACTTCCTGGATCTGGATGCCTTCATCCTTTAACTCGGGGAACTTTTCAGCCAGGATGTTTTTAACTGTTTTAATTTCCATGGGGTTACTTTCCTGTCCCTCTGGGACTCCGATAATTCTTATGTTGTTCCGCCTGGCTTCATCTCATTGTTCTCTGTTCCATTGCTGATCCATTTTCCGGTCTTTTTCCATCTTATGTAGTTCTCTGAGTGCATTCTGCAGCTCATCTTCAGTCTCACTGATTCTCTCTTCCGCTGCTGTCATCCTACTGTTGAGAGCCCCTATTGTGTTTTTTCATTTCATCTACTGAGTTTTTAAGTGATGATATTTCTATTTGCATGGTTCTCATTTCTGCTCTCATTTCCTCCCTTAATTTATTGACTGCCCTTTCAACTGCTTCATTTTTGTTCTCCTATATTTTATTGGACATCTGCTAATTTTTTCGTTGAGCTCCTTAAGCATCTTACCAATTTCTTCTCTAAATTCATTGTCAGAGAGATCATGCATATCTGCATTCTTTTTTGAGGCTTCAGGGTTAATACCTTCATCTGTTCTTCGAACTGGGGATCTGGCGTTGTTTCCCCATGGTGTTTCGATGTTCAGGGATAGATTCCTCTAGTGTACTGTTTCTTTTTTCCTGAGGGTATTACCTTCCCTTGGTGTTGAATTTCCTAGTATTTGTATTAATCACGGCAGCCCGCCCGGCCAGCTGCACACCCCAGGGAGAGTACCTTGAGGCGGAGACAGGCCGGTGTGAGAGTTCAAAATGTCCGTTTACTTTTGCTTCCGCTCGGACTTCTGGGGGGTTGTAGTTCCACCTTCTGCAGAGGCTTGGGGCTCTATCACGACCCCAGGTGCCCGCGTGGCCAGCCGCACACCCCAGGGAGAGTACCTTGAGGCGGAGACAGGCCGGTGTGAGAGTCCCAGCCTTTTACTTTGAGCCTGTCTTTGCCCGATTGTTCACGTTTGTTTCTTGAAGGCAGCACAATGTCGGGTTCAATTTTCTGATCCATTTTGCCACTCGGTGTCTCTTAACTGGTGCATTTAGACCGTTGACATTGAGAGAGATCACTGTCATGTGATTTTGTGCCATCTTTCTGTATAGCTTTGTTCTTTTGGGTTTTGTCTCATATTAGAGTAGCTCTTCCAGTCCTTTTTTTAAGGTTGGTTTTGAGTTTACAAACTTCCTAAGCTGTTGTTTATCCAAGAAGCTGTGTATCTGTCCTTTAAATTCAAGTGAGAGTTTAGCCGGAAAAGAATTCTTGCTGAGGCATTCATTTCATTGAGCTTTTTTTGCTATATCCCACCACTGCCTTCGGGCTTGAGGGTCTCTTTTGAGAAGTCTGCTCATAGTCGAATGGATGCTCCTTTGTATACAATTTCGTTCTTTCTTTGACCTTGCTGCCTGAAGAATTATGTAGAATTATGTCTCTGTCTAAGGCATCCATTACTTTGACTAGGATGTGTCTTGGGGTCTTTCAATTGGTATCTCTTCTTGCTGGTATCTTTCGGGCTTCTTGGATCTGGATGCCTTGGTACTTTAACTCAGGGAACTTTTCAGCAACGATGTTTTTAACTGTTTTAGTTTCCGTGTGGTTACTTTCTTGTCCCTCTGGGACTCCGATGATTCTTATGTTGTTGCTCCTGAATTCATCCCAATGTTCTCTATTTCACTGCTGATCCATTTTCCATCTTTTTCCATCTTTTCACTGCTGATCCATTTTCTGGTCTTTTTCCATCTTATGTAGTTGCCTGAGTTCTTTCTGCAGCTCATCCTCAGTCTCACTGATTCTCTCTTCTGCTGCTGTCAACCTACTGTTGAGAGCCCATACTGTGCTTTTCATTTCATCTACTGAGTTTTTTAGTGATGATATTTCTATTTGCATTGTTCTCATTTCTGGTCTCATTTCCTCCCATAATTTATTGACTGCCTGTTCCACTGCTTCATTTTTGTCTTCCTGTATTTTATTTGAAATCTGTTCCATTTTTTCCTTGAGCTCGTGAAGCATCCTTACCATTTCTTCTCTGAATTCCTTGTCAGACAGATTTTGCACATCTGCATTATTTTTCGAGACTTCAGGGTTGGTTTCTTCATCTCTTCTTCGAACTGGGGATCTGCCTTGTTTCCCCACGGTGCTGCAGTGTTCGAGGATGTATTCCTCTGGGGTACTGTTTCTTTTTCTTGAAGGCATTACCTTCCCTTGGTGTCGAATTTCCTTGTTTTTGTATTAATATTTGGCCACGTGGGTGGCCGCCCATCCTTCAAGCCACGCCCCCAGGAAGGGTACCTGAGATGGAAGCAGACCAGGGTGAGAGTTCAAAATGTCCGTTTACTTCCACTTCCGCTTGATTTCTGGGGATTGTAGTTTCTACTTTCTCCCGGGGCCTGGGGCTCTACCACCTCCCCACGTGTCCCCCCTTTACCTACTTTCAACACTCATTTACTCAGTTCTAATCTTTCCTTTCTTTGAAGGGGCCCATCAAGGGACCACAGCCTACACAGACCTTTATGAACCCCTTTAAACAAGGGTTTCTTTTTAATGAGGATGAAAAAGGGCTAGAGAAAGCTGTGGACTCTTAGACAGAGACACCTTTGAGGAGAGGACAGGCAAAGAATGCAAATAAATAAAACATATTCTCTGACTTGTGTCCACCCTATGAGATAAAGAGATTTCTGCAAAGGGTCATCTCTTGAAATAACTCTCAGTACAGGAAACACCCCAGCTTTCATTCTTCTATGCATTTAGGACCAGTTTCTGTTCAACTTACAGAGCCTCCACTGATCCAGTTATCCAGTTATCCAGATACCAAAGGAGCACCTGGGCAATATGATAGAAAGGTCACATAAGTTTAATACTTTACAATATATTTTGTCATTAAAAAAATGAAAAAAAACTTTTGTAAAGTAATTTTTTCAAGTTGGCTTTTCAGGAAAATAAAACTAAGTAATTCTTGAATTTTGCTTGAAAGATATTCAATATAAACAGGAAATTAAACCACATAGGTCAAAGTTCATAGTGGCCCTTGCCAATGCAAGGAAAAGTGTTGCCCCATGGTGGCAATTCTTAGTTCAGAAGCTGTGAACAAATCAATGAGTGTTGAGCATTAAAGCAAGTCCCATTAAGTCATTGCCTGTAATATGTTACTTATAGATTTGTGTGTCTAATATATAGGACTCAAAAGTGTGCCTTTCACCTTGAAGTATGAGTCTCGTGTATTCAAACAATTTTTAAAATGCTACCAATATTTCTAGACTCTAATGGTCACCTGTAGAGAATCCTGAATAAGAGTCAAATATTTCCCCACTCAGATGTACCATATAGGAGTGGTTATTGCAAACTAAGATAATGGACAAAATAAAAAATGCAATGGAGAAAATAATTAATAATAATAAATTATTATTTATAATAACAATAAATTCACTTGATCACTTGACTTCCCATTAATCATCGATTTGTTCAAGTGGGCACCAGTAACATCTCAATACGTCCTGTCACATGCTAGCCCAAGGACATCTGCCTGCTCGGGAACATAAGGAGCCTCAAAACCATTCCATCAGCCATGGGAAGGAGGTCTATAATTGTTACTGGTATTTGGCATATCAAATATGACATGGGTAGCTTGCCAGGCTCTGCCGTGCAGGTGGGATACTCTAGTATTCAACTCAAATTTCGAGCATTTATTGATGAACTGTGTGGCCGCAGAGTGGCCAAGCAGGCAGCAGCTCTGCCCCGTGTGTGAGTCTTTGGATGGGCATGCCTGGGCTGGACTTGAAAAAGACTGCTGCAGGGTGGGTCACTGAGGAGCCAAACTGTGATCACCTCTTCTGCTGGGTGGAGCTCTGATGAGAGGGGAGTCCACATGTGAAAAATGGTGGCCCCTCATGGTGTGGGATTCCTTTGGCTTCTTGCAAGGTTATGCTGGCGTGGTGGGCTAGGGCTAGAACATATCATCCCTCCCGGGTGCCTCGTGATCAGCTGGGCACAGGGAGAGCAGGCAGCAGCTCTGCCCTGTGTGTGTGAGTCTCTGGATCGGCATACCTGGGCTGGGCTTGAAAAGACTGCTGCAGGGTGAGTCACTGACGATGAGGGTCACTGACCATTTTCTACACTCAGAATCCCCTCTCATCAGAGCTCCACCCAGCAGAAGAACTGCTCACAGCCCGGCTTGTCAATAATAAATTATTATTTATAATAATACATCATTACTTATAATAATTTATAATTATTATAAATGATAATTCATTATATAATATAATAAACCGGCCTGTGGCTTTGCGTGTACCACCCTAGGGGTCATAGGAGTGAGGGGCCTCTGTCCAGGTCTCTGCGTCTACCTCTATCCTGTTCACTCTCCTGGCTCCGTGGAAGCCTCTCTCCTCTCCTCTCCTCCCTCTCCCCTCTCTCTCCTCTCTCCCTCCTCTCCTCTCCCCCACCCTCTCTCCTCCCTCTCCCCATCTCCCTCTTTCCTCTCTCCCCTCCCTCTCCCTCTCTCCCTCCCTCTTCCCTCTCTCCCCTCTCTTCCCTCTCTCCCCTCTCTCCCCTCTCTCCCCACCCTCCTCCCATCCCCTCCCCTCCTCCCCTCACCTCCCCTCACTTCTCCTCCCCTTCCCCCTCCCTCTCCTCTCCTCCTCCTCTCTCCTCTCCTCTCCTCTCTTCTTCTCTTCCCTCCTCTCCCTTCTTCCTCCCCTCCTTTATCCCCTCCTTCTCCCCTCTCTCCTCTCTCTCCCCTCTCTCCCCTCTTTCCCCTCTCTCCTGTCTCCCTTCCTCTCTCCTCCTCTCTCCTCTCCTTCCCCTCCATCCTCCCTCCTTCCTCCTCCCTCCCATCACCTCTTCTCCCTCCTCCTCCCCTCTTATCCTCTCCCTTCTCCTCCCCTTCCCTTCCCTCCCCTCCACTTTCCCTTTCCCTCCCCTCCCCTCCACTCCTCCTCTCTGCTACCCTAATCCTCTCCCCCCACCTCTAGCTCAACCTCAGATCAGCCATGGCAACCCACTGAATTTAAGAATATTAGTCAGTGGAAGAAAAAAACTAACCAGAATTCTCTCAGTAATGGGGAGTGTCAGGGAAGAACACAGTGGTGGGGCATAGGACATGTGGCATCTGGAAGACCCACTCCCGGAGCTGCTCATGGGGACCTAAGTTCCTCTGATCGAGGCCCAGCTTATGAACAGTGTGAGGCCAGTCGTGGCCCCCAGAGCACCAGGCCCTGGACTTTCTGGAGTTGTGTAGCTTGTGAATGCAGCCAAAACAGGGTGGTAAGCTCCGTCTAAGGCAAAATACCAGCACAAGACCTATATTAACAAATACTTTATAGGAAAGTTGAAAAGAACTTTGAAGAGAGAGTTCAAGAGGGCATGAAACCATTAAGAGGTACAACACGGGTGGGGTCGGCACAGTTCCCCCATAAGATTCAACCCTGCAGCTTGTGACCCACCATGCCTGAGTACCAGCTAATCTTTCATGCCCCCCCCATTCCTCCCGACCTCTCCACCTGTCTGCTCTCTGCCCCTTGCCTTCCAGCGGCAGGGGGTCACGAGGGGTGGTTGGGGCCAGGGTGGGGTCGGCCAGCCACCAGCCACTGCTGGGCACATTTCCACCAAGGCTGTGCATGGCTATCTGCTCCTGGATGGCCCGGAAGGCCTGGCAGGGAAGGTGGTTCATGGGCACACGTCTATTTCAAGCCCAGGTATGCCTGATCCAGAGACTCAGAGACATGGGGTAGAGCTGCTACCTGCATGGCAGAGCCTGGCAAGCTACCCATGTCGTATTTGATATGCCAAGAACTAGTAATCCCCATGACCTGAAGGAATGGTTTGAGGCTCTTAGTGTTCCTGGATCAAGCAGTTGCCCTTGTCACTAGCATGTGACAGGACATATGGAGATGTTTTTGGTGTCTGCTCAAGTAAATTGATTAACAATGGGAAGACAAGTGATAAAACTGATACAATAATAAAAAATACAAATTTGTTTGTGTTTTGGTATTTTTCACATCAAAGCTGTCTGCAAGTAAAGGTTTCCAAATTTTTTAATATAAAGATCTATTTAAAAGGTCTTTACATATTTAGCAAATTTAATAAGTCTGGCCTTGAAACTAATCTATACTTAAAAGAGGCCTCACACTGATTTAAACAATCCAGATATTTAGATCACAAAGTGTAGACTATGAAGACTTCATAGTCCAAGGGTTAGTTACTTCTTCAGCCAGACAAAAAGAAGTCATCCTACAAAGTATAATTATAATGTGCAGTGTGAACTCTGAAGGGCTTTGTCCTTATTTGAAGTGATTATGCTAAATAAAGGAAGTGAAAGATAGTTACCAGTTGGCATCACTCATACATGGAACATGAATAAATAAAGTAAATAGACATGTATAAACAATGTAACAAAATGAACCAAAACATAGACTCAGTAAAAACTAGTTGTTAACTGGAGTTAAATGGAGGAGGCTTACAGGAAGAGAAAAGAGGCGGTGGGATTGAAAGCTGGCACAGCAGTGGAATCTTATACACATACAGAGGGGTGAAGTTAAGAAAGTATGGCAAATATTATTAATTTTTTTAAGTAAAACACAGCATTGTTTTCATTGATCACTCTATTGGTTATGTAAGATAGAAAGAGAACCAGTGTGCTAATAATGGTTGGAAATGGTAATGCCAACTAGAACTGAACATTGGATGTAGGCAAAGGTTATCACACATGATAATCCCAAAATGTATTGCAAGACCAAAACGTGTAAGAACAGGGAGAGATATGGATAGAGAAAGACAGAGAGTGGGGGACGAGGAGAGGAGTAGGAGGAGGAGTAGGAGGAGGAGTAGGAGGAGTAGGAGGAGGAGAAGGCAAAGGATGAAGATAAGAAGGAGAAGAGAAGTAAAAGAAAAAGAAAAGAAAAGAATAAAAAAGAAAGGAAGAAAAGAAAGAAGAAAGAAAAAAGAAAGAATGAAAGAAAGAGACAAAGAATCAAAAGAAAGAAAGAAAAACAAACAAATAGACAAAGAAACAAAGAAAACAAGAAACCAAGAAACAATGAACAAAGAACAAAGAAACAAGAAACAAAGAAAAGAAAAGAAAAGGGAAAGGAAAGGGGAGGGAGGGAGGGGGAAGGGGGAAGAGGGAGGGGGAGGGGGGAAGAGGGTGGGGCGAGGGGTGAAGGGGAGAAGGGGAGAAGGGGAAGAAGGGGGAGAAGGGGAAGAAGGGAAGGGGGACGAAGGAAGGAGGAAGGGGAAGAAGGGGAAGAAGGGAAAAGGGGAAGAAGGGGAAAAGGGGAAGGGAAAAAGAAAAGAAAAGAAGAAAAGAAAAGAAAAGAAAGAAAAGAAAAGAAAAACAAACGAAGAAGAAAAGTGCCCACCTGAGATAGAGAGGCAAGCTCGCTGAGGGGAGAGAATATCTGGGGACATTGCTGGTGTATATGTGCACTGGTTGAGGGAGGGGGTGCTCAAATATAGTATGCCTGAAACCTAATCATGAGCAGATTTGCAACTGTATATCTCATCTTGGAATAATAAATTAAAAATAACTTGAATCACTTCACTTGAATCACTTGAATCCCTTTATTCATCGATTTGCTCGAGTGGGCGCCAGTAACATTTCCATTGGACTCTATCACGTGCCAATGTAGCCCAATGGCATCTGGTTGATTCAGGAATATGAAGAGCCTCAAAACCTTCCTTCAGGGTCTTGACAAGGAAGTCTGACCATCTTGTAGTTGGGCGGCCACGTGATCTTTTGACATCCAGTGGGATCCAATCGGTAATGGCTCTAGTCCAGCGGTTGTCTCCAAATCACATTACATGTCCAGACCATCTGATTTTCGATGCCTTGGCAAACAGACAGCATCCCTGATTCTGGAATAGCAACGGAGGTCAGAACTCCGGATTCCTTCTCTCACTTGAGTGAGGCGTGATATTCCAAGCACAGCTCTTTCGATTCCTCTCTGGGAGACCCAAATAGCATTCTCATTCTGCTTTCGTAGGGCCCAGGTCTCTGAGGCAGGGAGAACGTTGGAGTCAAAGAGATGTGCCCGGAGCCGGAGGTTCTTTGTCCTTTTAGCTATTTCTTCGATGCCTTTGAAGGCATTCTATGCCACTCTCTTCCTCCTGTGCAGCTCAGGTTTTAGGTCATTCATCATGTTGATTTCTCAACCTAGGTACACATAACTGCTACATTCAGAGATGTTTGTTCCATTGAGAGTGAATGGGGCCTCTGGAACTAGTTCATTTTTCATAAACATGGTTTTCTTTTATTTTTTAATTTAATTTTATTATTTTCCCCCAAATATTCTTACACCATTTTAGACATACAATTCAAAGATGCTCATGTAGAGTTTTGGTTCTACAGTGTTCCAACACGCATCCCTCCACCCAAACACATCTCCCATCACCAATGTCCCCACCTCCCTCCCCCCCCGCACCTCAACTACTTGGCAGATTCTGTATGTCATTTCTTTCCTCTTTATATCTCTTTCCCACCAAACTTTCCTGCTCTTCGTGGAATGCAGTGCATTAAAAGACATTACTGTTTCACTATTTCAGTGGACCGCGTGGCCGCTTGCAGCCCCGCGACCTGGGCTTGAACTGGTTGGCTCTGTTAATCTGGTTGTGAGGCAGTTTCCCAGTGTCCGGACAGTGAATATGGTGGCTAGTGTGATGGGCGGAGTCTCATCCGGCTGCTTCCAGGACCCCCTAGAGGCGATGGGCCCACTCCCAAAACCCATCTGCCCTCCTCGGGGCTCCATAGTCAGCTGGGCCCGGGCGCGAGCCGAAGTTCCAGCCTCCCCAGCCACTTGTGAGGCTCTGGATGCTATGGCCGATGGCTCCCAGGCAGCTCCTGGGTGGGGCCACCAGGCTCGACAAAATGGAGGGGGAAAGGGCGACCCCGAGTCCATCTGACGAATTCCCAGTGATTCCCGCTTCTGGGAGCCGCCTACCTGGGCTCGAACTGGTTTTGCTCTGTTAATCTAGTTGTGAGGCAGTTTCCCAGTGTCCAGACAGCGAAAATGGTGGCTAGTGTGATGGGCGAGTTTCATCCAGCTGCTTCCGGGACCCCCAGAGGCGATGGGCCTACTCCCAAAATCCATCTGCCCTCCTCGGGACCCCATAGTCAGCTGGGCCCAGCGCGAGCCTAGTTCCAGCCTCCCCAGCTGTTTGTGAAGCTCTGCATTTTGGCTAAACATGGTTTTCTTTAGATTCAGCTATAGGCCTATCTTTCCACAATCTTGGTCGAAGTCAGCCAGCATTTGTGCCTCTTGGCTAATGTTTGGTGTTATTAGAACGATGTCATCAGCGAAGCGGAGGTGGTGTAGTTGCCGACCATCTATCTTCACTCCCATTCCTCCCATTCTAATTGTCGCATGATGTTATATACTGGAAAAAGAACAATATTTTTAAAATACAATACTTTATCCAAAAGTTCATCAGAGATTACTTTAATAATCTGGATACCAAGAAACAAGAGAACCTGGAAGAAATGGACAAATTCCTGAATTCCAATAGCCTCCCAAGGCTATACCAATACCTGGACTACCTGAATAAGCCTATCACCAACGAGGAAAGTTAAACAGTAATTAAAAGTCTGCCCAAACACAAAAGCCCAGATACAGATGGCTTCGCTAGTGAATTCTTCCAAACATTTAAGGATGACCTACTGCTAGTTATTTCCAAGCTGTTCCAGGAAATAGAAGAAACACAAACACTCCCAAATAACTTCTACGAGGCACATATCCCCATGGTACCCAAATAAGATAGAGATATCACACAAAAAAGAAAACTACAGACCAAGCTCCCTGATGAACACAGATGCTAAGATCTTCAACAAAATACTATAAAACAGAATCCAAAGACTCATCAATACATCATGATTGAATAGGATTCATCCCTGGAATGCAAGGATGGTTCAACATTCACATCAAAACTATACATTGATTCACATGAATAATGCATCAATAAGAGAATAAACAAAGAGCATATGATCATATCAATAGATGCAGAAAAATCATTTGACAAGATCTAAAACCCGATCGAAGGAACCTTCCTTAATATAGTCAAAACAATGTATCTAAAGTCCACAGCAAGTGTCATTCTCAATGGGGACAAATTTAAAGCCTTTTTTCATAAAACTGGGACAAGACAATGCCTACTCTCACCACTTCTATTCAATATAGTACTGCAAGAATAATAGGGTTAAAAAGGACATTAAAAGCATAAGTATAAGCAAGGAAGAATATAAGCTATCACTATAAGAATATCCATTACATTCATCAAAAAATTCACTTAACACTCCTGAAATTTGTATAGAATAATAAACCCCCATGAATAGCTAAAGCAATGCTTGGGAAAAAAGAAGATAGGAGGCATCACTGTCTTCACTGTATCCCTGTCTTCCCGTTCATCATCGGTTTGCTTGAGCGGGCACCAGTAACATCTCCATATGTCCTGTCTCATGCAAGTAGAGCTCAAGGGCACCTGCTTGCTCCAGGAACATAAAGAGCCTCAAACCATTCCATCAGGTCATGGGAATGAGTTCTATAATTGTTACTGGTATCTGGCATATCAAATAAGACACGGGTAGCTTGCCAGGCTCTGCCATGCAGGTAGCATACTCTTGTAGTCATCTCAAAATCCAGCATTTATTGATGAACCATGCGGCTGCTTGTGGCTGGGCAAGGCGGGCTGTGATAGGCTGGTCTGCTGGGTGGAGTTCTGACGAGGGGGAAGTCCGGATGTGGAAAATGGAGGTCCTCATGGAGTGGGGGGTCTTCTGGCTTGTGAGGCTCTGCTGGAGTGGCGGGCCTGCCATTCCTCCTGAGCACCTCATGAGCGGCTGGGCACAGTGAGAGCCAGTAGCAGCTCTGCCCCATGTCTGTCCTGGATCAGCATACCTGGAGGCAGGAACCGCAGCTGGTTATTGGCCAAGCACAGGTGCCGTAGAGCCTTTAGGTGGCCGATTTCCAGGCAGACGATTTCTAAGGCATTGTCGCTGAGATCTAAACACTGGAGTTTCACCAGAGACCCTATGGCTTCTGGAATGACAACGATGTTGTTTGAATGAAGGTACCAAGGTGGTGAGCGAGTTCCGCTTCATGTACAGCCGCTGTAGTTGCTGCAGCCCGTCCCCCGCACAGCAACTCCCGCGGGAAATGCTCCAGGTTGTAGAAGTTCAGGAACAGGTTCTTGTGCCTTTCCAGCTGGGCCACTGAGATGGCCTTGCATAGCTCGGCAAGGAGGTATGCAAGGAGGCATCACCTTTCCCAATTTCAAACTGTACTACAAAGCAATAGTAATGAAAAGAGCATGGTATTGGAATAAAAACACCTTTGGGCCCTTGGAATAGAGTTGAGTATCCTGACACCCAGCCTCAAATTCATCATCATTTAATCTTTGATAAAGGAGCAAAAAGTACGAAATGGAGCAAGGAAAGCCTTTTTTAACAAGCGGTGCTGAGAAAAATGTGTAAAAATGAATTTGGACCTCTATATAACACCATGCACAAAAATCAGATCTAAGTGGATTAAAGATCTCAAAATCAGACCTGAATCCACAAAGTATGTGGAAAAAATATAGGAAAAACCCTCCATGACATTGAAGTTAAAGGCATCTTTCAAAGGTAAAACACCACTAACAAAGTAACAAGAAGCAAAGATAAACATATGGAACTACTTGAAACTCAAAAGCTTCTGCACCTCAAAAGAAACAGTGACCAAGATACAAAGATAGTCCACAGACTGGGAGAGAATATTCACCCAACACCAAACTGATGAGGGTTTAATCTATCTATCTTTCTATCTATCTTCCCGTTAATCATCTATTTGCTAGAGGCGGGCACCAGTAATATCTCCATATGTCCTGTGTCATGCGAGTAGAAACCAAAGGCATCCGCTTGCTCCAGGAAGCGGGTTGGGTTTAATATCCAGGATATATCATAGTCCACAGACTGGGAAAAAATAATCACCCAATACCCACTTGGGGTCTACTCATGCGAGTAGAACCCAAAGGCATCTGCTTGCTCCAGGAAGGAGGAGGGTTTAATATCCAGGATATATCATAGTCCACAGACTGGGAAAGAATAATCACCCAATACCCACCTGATGAGGGGTTAATATCCATGATATATCAGGCACTGGTAAAAGCTTTACAAGAAGAAAACAGCCAACCCCATCAAAAAGTGGGGAGAAGAAATGAACAGAAACTTCAACACAGAAGAAATTCGAATGGCCAAAAAAACATGAAAAATGCTCATCATCATTTATCATCAGAGAGATGCAAATCAAAACAACAATGAGATATCATCTCAATTCACAGAGACTGGCACATCCAAAAGAGCAAGAACAACAAGTGCTGGCGTGGATGCGGGGAAAATGGGACTCTAATACATTGTTGGTGGAAATGTAGATTGGTACAGCCTTTTTAAGTCCAATATGGACATTCCTCCAAAGACTAGAAATTGAGCTCCCATTTGACTCAGCCATACCACTCCTGGGAATATACACTGGGAAGCAAAAACACAGTGAAAACACAATCTGCACTTTTCTTTTCATAGCAGCACTATTCACAATAGCCAGAATCTGGAAACAACCAGAGTGCCTGAGAACTAAAGACTGGATAAAGAAACTTTGGTACTATGCGGCTGTTAGGAAAAATGAAGTTATGAAATTTGTCTATAAATGGACATGGAGAGGATCATGTTGAGTGAAATTAGCCAAAAGAAAGATAGATATAGAATGACTGCATTTATTAGCATGGCATATTTATACGTGTGTGTGTGTGTGTGTGTGTGTGTGTATTTTGATACCAATATCCAATATCCAATATCCAACTTGAGGCAAAACATGGATCAAGAGGTCTTGTCAAAGGCGGAATCTACCATAAATGTGTGGGACTCAGAGGTCAGGTAAGACAGTGAAGGGAACTGTGTACTAATAATTGTTGAAAGAGATAATATCAGCCTAGAACTGAGCCTAGAATTGCTCCAAGGATTTGCTTACAGGTGCAGGGGGTGGGGCCACGCTGGCCAGACTTGGAGCTGGGATTTGGGCTCTCCTCCCTTTCCTCCACCTCCATGCCAGCTACCCCAGAAGAGAGACATGCCAGAGAGTCTTAGATAGTACTAGATGTTAAGATCAGGTCCTTCCCAGGATCTTTCACACATTTATACACTGTATACAGTACTAGGCAGGTTCTAGTTGCGACCTGTCATCCCAGTGAGCCTAGCAGGAACCCCACACCATGAAATCAGTCATTTTCAACATCCAGACTCCACAGCTCCTCAGAGCTCCACTCAAGAGAAAGCATGATCGAAAGAGTTTCATCAGTTAATACTCTAGATATGAGCCTTCTACTGAGATATACCACCTACACAGCAGAGCCTGGCAAGCTACCCAGGTTTTATTTGATATGCCAAAAGACCAGTAACAATTATGGACCTCATTCCCATGACCTGAATAAATGGTTTGAGGCTTTTCCTGTTCCTAGAGCAAGCAGATGCCCCTGGGGTACACTTGCTTGAAACAGGACATATGGAGATGTTACTCAAGCAAGTAATTGAATCTCCATTTCAAGGGAGATGTTGGTGCCCGCTCAAGCAAATTGATGAACAACAAAAGTGATACAAGTGAAGAACTGAGCATTGAATATAAGTAAAAAGATACAGATGATAACCTCTAACACAATGTGTAAGAGAAGGAAGAGAGAAAGAGAGAGAGATAAAGAGAAAGAAGAGATAAAGGACCTGCCATTTAGGCAGGCCAGCGAGGGGGGGAATCGGGGAAATTGGTGGTGGGAAATGGGCACTGGTGGAGGGATGGGTGCTGGAACACTGTATGACCAAACATGAACATCTTTGTAATCGTATATCTTATGGTGGTATAATAAAATATTAAACAAAGAAAAATTAAAAATAAGCTGAAAACATCAGTAAAAATTCAAACTTTAAGTAACTCTCCAAGCACTGAATCTCAAGGCTGTCTCAGGCAACAGAGCACTGGGATGCACCTGGGGACTGAAGCCCTGGGCAGGATCACAGAGGCTGGCAGTCACAAAGGAGGTATGGGAACAGGGCAGGAGGTGCAAGTCCTGCTGCCTTCAACCCTCAGTTGATTTTCTAGACATGGACCTGGAAGCCAATATTTTCCTGGATCCTTAATCTTAACAGTGTCATGACTTAAGGCAAGAATTTTAATGGCATTTTGTGGAAAATTCCCAGGTCTAGTGATTGCTAGAATATTAGCATTGACTTAACAGTGTGATTCCAAATGGAGAATTTTGCTTTTTCACAGAAAAGTGTCACTGTGTCCTGGCTGAGCTCCTCTTCTGCTTTCTGGGTGACTGATATCATCCTTCTCATACTCTGTGGAGTGGGGATATTCCTGCTAATACTCCCCTATCTCCCAAACAGTCCAGCGGGACCACAGCCTGGAGAAGGCAGACACCCCAGGAAGGAAAGAACCCCTGGCCCAGACCCGACAGGATGCCACTTTCTCCTCTGTTCTAGTATACTTTCACCTTTTCCAATGGACAAGGTGCTATGCTGAGAAGGACAGATGAAACTTCGATTCTCAGGAAAGAACAGGACCGTATCCTCCTACCGACAATCCAGGTGCCCAATACAGCTCAATAGCCTGCAGGATTCATAGTGAAAGCTCTCAGGCCTTGAACCTAGTTTACAGAAGTTCCCAGGCAAGGACCAGCAGCTGAGCACTGGCGGACAGAGGGAGGGTGGCCAATGAACCCTCTCAGTTCTGGTCAACAGTTTTCTTCGGTGTGCAGGGTTAATTTTTCCAGACAGAACCAATAAGGGATAGAGGTTCTGAGGCCCCTCAATTCCCAACCCAAGAGAAGAACAGGATCCTCATGATAGTGTAGCACATGAAGTAAGAACAATTCTGTGCATTGGTTTTTGTTTGGGGGCAACACTTATTAATGCTCAGGGTAAAATGAACCTGTGCTAAGAGGACAAGTGGGGTGCCAGGGGATAGAACCCTGGTCGGCTGCAGAGCGTATGCCCTACATGCTATTTCTCCAACCCATATTTAGTGTTTCTTGAGTAGAGGACAGTGAGAAGTTGCTTATGGTAAGTCTCATAAGACCCTTTATGTGGGACCGGAGTGATAGTCCAGTGGGTAGGGCATTTGCCTTGCCACGTGGCCAGCCCATGCCGGGCCAGGTTCGATCCCGGCTTCCCATATGGTCCACCAAGCACCGCCAGGAGTAATTCCTGAGTGCAGAGCCATGAGAAACCCCTGAGCATTGCCAAGTGTGACCCAAAAAAGCTAAAAACAAAAAAGATCCTTTATGTACTTGAAGAGAGATACACCTAAGAAAATTCTTTTCCCTTTGAAGAAATGAATAATGGGAACAAACTACTACCTCTCTTACTTCATTGCAGTAAGACATGTGGTTCAAAACAATAACAGTCTCTAGCTGGGCAAGACAGAAAACTAGGAAATAGGTCACAGCCCAGTATTTTCTCTCCCCTCAGTATGAAAATGAGCAAAGGATAAGGAGCAGGCGCAGCATGGAAGCATGAGACAGTGCAAGGTGAGCTTTGCCATGTAGCCAGTGACAGGAGTCACTCCATCTTTCCTATTGCTGAGTCTTGGCTTCCTATATCCAAAGCCAGCAGCAGGCTGTCCTCAGGAAACGGTCCTGGGAAGATTTCTTGATTGTAATCTAAACCTAGCCACCCCAGAATTCTATTCTCAGCACTATGAGGAAGATGGATACTGCCTGGGAGCTATTTCTGGAGGGGACCTGCTGAACTTGGTCTAAGGGGTGGGACTTTCAGGTCCAATCAGGGAAACATTTCCTAACTGTGCAGATTCTTCTCTGGGGTGTCCCCCACTCTTTCTTTCCCACTAGGTAGATTGAGACTTTGGGGATGCAGTGGATTAGGATGTGTTGTGAAATGAGAGAACAGAGCTATCCTGAACCATGCAGAGTGTGTCAGGGATCCGGTGGCCTGACACACTAACACTGAAGCTCTAGAGAACCAAATTTCCCAAGTAGGTTATCTCGTCCTGTCTAACCCTGTCTCATGATTCCCAGCATTTAGAGGCTCCTGCAAGAATGGAATGAGAAGCTAAATCCCACTGATGATTTGCACAGGTAACCTTCCTGTGTCTCCCCAGAACCTAAGGTGTGACACTGGGGGGAAACCATAAACAAAGTGTAGGTAAATCCTGTCCTGGATGGCAGAGGGTAAAGAAGGAAAGAACATTTGGAGACCTAAGAAGTCACCATGGAGGAAGAAGGACTCCTGGACTGAGGTGGGTAACAAGAACCTATCCCAACTGGGTCATCCTCCCTGCAACTTGTAACTTCTGTTCCTACAGAAACCTGCACAAGGATCCTGATAAAATCAAATGCCAACATTTTTGCTACCAAGTACTGAGGCAAAGGCCTAGCAGAGCCTGCCTGAAAAAAATATGAGAAAATTTTGAATGGTCTCAGATCTGGGGTCAACACACCAAAATAGGCCGTGCCTGACCACAAGTGAAAAATCGTCGTGAAAATAGTGAAAGCTCTCTGCTCTGGGACCAAGACATCACCATAGACCATACCCATTCATGCCATGAAAAAAAGCATGAAAGTGGTAAAAGGTTTCCTCTCTGGGAAAACACTCTAACAAAGGAGTGCCAAAGTCAAGGTAGGGACAGGGCTTGACAAGAGGGATTATCATCAACTCTCAGATAAGGACCCCAGATAATGGACTACAGACACTGTCCTTATTAGGTGTCTATCCAATTCCCACAATCCATTGTCAGGGGAACCTGCGAGCTTTGGCTTCTACCCAATCAGCAGAATCTCAAGCTCCTGAGCTGGGCTCTCTCAAATTATCCACCTACTAATAAGACCTCTGGAAGATATCTTGTCCCACCACCATTTGTTCTGGAGTGCCTAAATTGGCTTCTCTCAATAATTATGTGGCTTGGGGCAAGTATCATCTGCCACTTAATCTAAACCACAGCACAGGACAAATCCTCTTAGAAGTACTGGCTTAAGTCTCCATCGGCACCTAAGTTTCAGTGAGGCCAGAATGAGCGAGACACCCCCAAGCACTCATCCATGAGGAGAATCAAAGACAAAGAACATCTTTTCCCCATGAAATCTCTGAACAATTGCCATGTTGTGGGACACATTGGTCAGCTTGTTTATTATGGAGCAGCTAGAGAAAATGTTGTAATCTCACTTTAAAAAGAAGACAACACAAATTGAACTTGACTATTCCCCATGTGTGTCTGTCGCTCCTGGCTAAGCATCTTCTGCCATTACAACACAGCTTTGAAAATCAGAAACAAATACCCCTGAAGGGTTGTAAAGTCCATCAGTCCCATTAGGGAGACTATGGAATTAAAACTACTTTAGTGAGTCCCCTACTGTCTCTTTACCTGGGAAGGACCACAATTGATGTCTGCCACGGCCTCTCCAAGGCACATGTACCTGGGCAGGAGAACAGGATGCCTTCTCAGACTGTTCCATTCAGAGTGAGGGAGAGACCACAGCAGAGAGGGAGGGGCTAGAGTGTCACAAGAAGCGACCCACAGGACTCTCTCTCTCTAAGGTCAATGATACAAAAACATGCAAAGAAGAGCATAGGTCTATTTCCACCAGAGTGCTCCCAGAAGGTAGCTCTACTGGAAAAGAACTTAAAAATAAAATCTTTTTTTTAAAGTATTTTACTATACCACCGTGAGATATACAAATAAAAAGATATACAATTAAAAAAGTTCATGTTTGGGTTTTGGTCATACAGTGTTCCAGCACCTGTCCCTCCACCAGTGCCCATCTCCCACCAACAACATCCCCGGTTCCCTCCCCCCTTCCCCAGCCCACCTCCATGGCAGGTTCTTTATTTCTTTCCCTTTCTCTCTCTTTCTCTTTTCCTTCCCCCCAGACTATGGATTACAGAACATACATTAAAAAGGTTGCCATGTGTATCCCCCTGCCTCTATTTAATGCTCAGTTCCAGGTTGGCACTAGTACCCTCGACAATTATTAGCACCCTGTTCCATTTTCTGTCTTACCTAACCTCTGACTCCCACACGTTTGGGATAATTTCCACCTTTGACAAGACCTCCTGATATATGTTTCACTTGACCTTGGATATTGGTATCATAATATGTACATATATATTTATGCCATGCAAATAAATGCAGTCATTCTGTATCTGTCTCTCTCCTTCTGGCTAATTTCACTCAACATAATCTTCTCCATGTCCATCCATTTATAGGCAAATTTTATAACTTCATTTTTCCTAACAGCTGCATAGTATTCCATTGTGTAGATGTACCAGAGCTTCTTTATCCAGTCATCGATTTTCGGGCACTCTGGTTGCTTCCAGATTCTGGCTATTGTGAATAATGCTGCTATGAACATAAAAGTAGGGATGGTGTTTCTGCTGCGTATTTTTGGTTTCCCAGAGTAGATTCCCAGGAGTGGTATGGCTGGGTCAAAATGGGAGTTCAATTTCTAGTCTTTGGAGGAAAGTCCATATTGTTTTCCAGAAAGGCTGTACCAGCCGGCATTCCCACCAACAATGGATGAGTGTCCCCTTTTCCCCACATCCACGCCAGCACTTGTTGTTCTTGCTCTTTTGAATATGTGCCAGTCTCTGTGGTGTAAAGTGGTATCTCATTGTTGTTTTGATTTGCATCTCTCTGATGATTAGTGATGATGAGCATTTTTTCATATGCTTTTTTGGCCATTCGAATTTCTTAATATCCAGGATATATCAGGCACTGGTAGAACTTTACAAGAAGAAAACAAACAACCCCATCAAAAAATGGGGAGAAGAAATGAACAGAAAAATAAAATCTTTGAGGGTGAAAGAAGCCTAAGTAAAGCTGAAAGGGAAAAGGTCAACATTTGGGATATCATCTTGGGCCTTAGTGTTCCTGTCAGGTCTTAGACGACCAACCAGTGTCTGAATCCATTTAATTCAAGGATAGAAAATGTGGCTCCTCAAGAGAGGAATGAACCATAACTTGCAACAAAGGTTGCTAATAAATTTAATCTACCAGCAATTGGAGGTGAAAATAAAAATACACAAAGCCATGCCATCAAATTCTCTAAGAAATATCACACCGAAGTGCTCCTTTAAGACACTGCAATAGGTAACTTGATCCCAGATACATCCAACACCATGCTCCTTCAAGACATCCACACAACGTCCTCCATGCTGCAAACATCTTGGCTGTTCAGAGGGCACAGTCTCATTCCACAAACAAAAAGGTTGTGGAAATAGGATTCAACTCTTTTTAGAGCACATATTCCACGGAAAACATAGCCAGAAGCAGCAGGAACCCAGTAATCAACACAATAAATGTGACAGCCAAATGCTCACTCCAACAGGAACACAGGAATGTTAGAATTGTAGAAAGAGATGACAGCACTTACACAAAAGGATAAGAAAAGTGCGGTTCATCCAAACTTGCTGAACAGAAAATCCTCCTACCTTGGTTGGTGTGAAACAAGACTGGTATAATGCAAAGGATCAAGAAAATAGAGAGAACATGGATGACTGAGGAGGAGATAATAGTTCAGGCTGTAGAGGAGGATGAGTCAACTGTTCATGAGAGGAATATGCCGACACTTAAAGAGGAGTAGGAAAGAAAGGTAAAGAAGGGAAAACTATTGAAATTTCACAAAGGAGGAGTTCCCCAAACTTTGGGAAGTGTACCCAAGTCCTGTTGGGAAAAGAGAGAGATTTAGGAATTCCTTCATGCAAGAGACAGAAAATGAGCCTGATGGGGCAGGAAGTCACATGAGGGAAATTAGAAGACACTTTCCACATCGTCTGAACTTTAGTAAGACAGGCCAAGGATGGGAAGGTCTGGGCCAAAGCATCAGGTCCCCATCAACCTGTTCCCAGAGTCATAGTTCTGGCCAAAGTACGCAGACTCAAAAATAGAAGATTCTTGTAGCCACACCCTTGCAACTGTTGCATAGATAATACTGCAGAAATTGGGGCTTCAGGAAGTCACCAGTGCCTCAGAAGAAAACCAGCACAGTCCGAACTGTGAACCCTTACCAGGAAGCAACTCCTACATTACAAAGGGGTATCACACAGCCACAGTAAAGAAACGGGAGCAGAAATATGCTCTTTTTTCAGCAGGTCCCCCTCAAAGCCACAAAATTATTTCAAAGAACAAACATACCGCATATTGGGTCATGCTGCCTCAGGAGTTAGGGTACAAAGTTAGACCTAGTCAGCAAATATCAGCATTTCTGGAACCAATGAGCAGACTCACAATCCCTCAACTCTCCAACTAAGACTAATCTGGCTGGAATAGCAGGATAATTATCCTCTCATATTGAACAAGAGGAAGCCACTTGTCCAAGAAACAGTTCAGTAAGAACAGTTGAAAGTCAGAATATTCCCGTTGTAACACACCTATCCTGTTCTAAACACACAGCAGAATACTTTTCTGGAAATAAACTTGGTTGTTTGGGTTTGATTTGTTTTGATTTTGACTATTGGTAGCCCCTGGCTTTTCCTTCCCACCTGTCTTTTTTTAAGGATATGGGTACCCTGAAACAGTGAAAAAATTCAATGCAGTTTTGAGCTATTTCTTGGAACAGAGAGAGGAGAGAATTTAGGGTCCCAGTGGATCAGCTTGTTCCCTCAGAAGATGCTTCCTGTCCATGTCCAAACTCAGACAGATAAGCTGCCCTCGCTCCTCACAAAGGCCCACAAGGAAAACCTTCAAGCAGGGATGACTGACACCTCTTTCATGCACCTCTAGTTAGATTTAACGAATAGAGAAAGAAGGAGCTCATATACATGTGATTCTTACTGAACCTTTATACCTAGGGCTCAAATGGATTCAGAGGCCATCAAACATGTTCCATGTGGTCTCACCTGGCTCCCAGTCCTCAGGCCCAGTGCTATTAGGAAGAAAGAAGCCCTCAGAGAGGACAAAGGATTAAGAGCTGAAGGGGGCTTCCAGGAGGGCCAACAGCATGTCGGCTGCCCCTGGTTTCCTCACTCAGCTGTCCACACCCAACACAGGGAGGCAAGAGAATTTTCCAAAGGAAAGATTTTCCAATACTTCTGCAAGCTTCTTTCACGTGCCAATTGCAACAGACATGTTAGCAAGGTGATCTCTCCAGGTGTGGGTGCAGTCTAAGCTATGAAATGACAAAACAGAGCTGTCATTTTCCATGCAGAGTGTCAGAGATCCTGACACTTGTCTTCAATTGGGAACAGATAAAGGTTGCCCTTGTCCTTCCACTTCCACAGCAGCCTTATCCTCTTTTTATAAAAAAAAAGTGCTCTGGGGCAACCGGGTTCTAGATGCATTTGCTCTGAAGAGCGTTCACTCTTGGCTTAGTTGGAGAGAAGGGAGTCCCATTTTTCACTTATGAGGTCTGAGGCTGTTCAAAACCTTCCTGTTTTCTGGGGTTGGAACCTCATATTAGATGTAGAAGTCTTTCTTTGCTTGATAGGAGATTCCTGGTCTCCAGTGGCATTTCCTAGGATGTGGCAATGGGAAACACTAGTAAAAAATTTGCTTGCACTTTGGAGCATATGGGTGGAGTGGTCTCTGGGCGGATTCTCCTATATGGATTTGAGCACACTTCTAATGTTTGTGTTATATAATGGCTCTTCTAGTGCTGGAAAACTGGAATTTTAGGTACTAATAGGTCAGCAATGGGCCCTGGATATTCCTTAGCTGCTACTTTTGGATATATTTTTTAATATGGCATATGGTCTGAACACTTGATAAGGTGGGTCTTTACACGGTGTTTGAGGAACAGATGACTCCTTGGCCTCTAATCTCCCTGTGGTCTCTTTGGCCCTTAAAGATTCTAATTTCCTCTCCACCATTATTTCCCTGAGCCAGGGGTCCTGAGACACCCAATTGATAGGCTCCTCTCAAGCTACTCCTGGAACTCGGACTCAACATTGAGCATCCATTCTCAGCACTCTCCACAGATCCACTCTGCCATCTTCTGGCCCTGAGGCTGGGTGTGATGACTCAGTAACCTATCAGTCTTCTGTGTGTCCAGATAGAGATATTCCCCTTGGATCCATGGTAAAAATCAAATGAGATATCCCCGGACACTTTTTGGATGTTGTCAGACACAGGATTACTGGGGACCTTGACTAGACTCTCTGGGCCAGAAAAAATGGTTCTTTATTTCTCACTTGCTCTCCTATATGATGCTGTGGAAATTCTCCTTTGAATTTCACAAACTTGATGCTTGAATGGGGCACAAATGCACAAATGCACAGGTGACCGAGAGGGGTGTTGCAGTTTTCAAGTTCAGTAAAGGTTGGACCTGTTCTAACTTAAAAAGTTTGATGATAGTAGTATGATTATATATACATATATACATATATATGTATATATATGCCCATATATATATACAGGCTAGTGGAGGGGGTGGGAATCGGGGACATTGGTGGTGGGAAATAGACACTGGAGGTGAGATGGGTGCTGGAACACTGTAGGACTAAAACCCAAACATGAACATCTTTGTAATTGTATATCTCACAGTGGTATAATAAAATATTAAAATTACAAAAAAGTTTGATGAGAAGATGGCCAAGAGTTATATATGGCAGAACTGTGCGGCATAGATCCCTATGTAAGATCTAATATACTACACTGGAGAGGTTGCGAGAAGAGCCCAGAGATTAGCCAGGGGAGATAGAGGACAGGTCCCTGCCTTAGAGGGTGCTCAGTCAGAGAAGCTGCTGGAAACCTTGGGCATGTGGAAGGCTCCTGCTCGAGTTACTTTATGGACTGTGTATTGTTGCTCCTTTCACCAGTATAGAGAGTTTTGAGTTTCCATGATGACCCTCTACTGGCTTGTCTTTGTCATATCTCCCTGCTGCTGTTTAAGCTCAGACTCTCTGGTTCCTGCAGGCTAACACTGGATTTGGATGATCCACGTTTGGAGACTTTCTCCAGTTGCTGCCTGTCTTTAGGACTGACTGGAAAATCTTGGTGGAAGAATTCAGAACACCCAACTGTTCTCAGAGGGGATGAAATTAAAAACACTGATTTCTGTTTACTTTAACAACTTCATTGACCTCAAACACCATTCTGGCTGTGGACACTCAAACTTTCTGAGTTCACATTTGATAGCTGCAATCTTGGGTGGGGAAAAGGTTAGTACATTTGAAAGAGAGGTGTGGGCCTGAACATGAACTACAGGACAAGTCTGGTGTTGATTTAGGTTTGAAAAAATGTTCAGATTGAATCAGTAGAGGGGATAGAGATAGTCCCTGACGACATATTTGGCTGTGTTTATATTGTGATATATATTGGCAATGGTGATATATTTGGCTGCGTTTGCTCTGGGAAAGTCCCACAATTCAACTGAATATCAGAAAGGGAGAATGTAAATCTGAAGAGTTCTGGGAGATCTAAGCAGTAGAGATTCGTTAAGAAGAGAGGAATTCCAAGTGTACTTTGTCTTCTACGCCCAAGGGCTCTGAGAATTGAGTGACCTGGGAAGCTGCCCTGCCTGGCTTTTAGGGCTTCAGGGTGGTAATGGACCTCTGGTCTTCCTACCATTCAGGGATTTCAACTTCTTCCCCCAGAGAATGGACATGGTAGTCTGGAATCTTATTTTCTAATTTTCAACTTCTTGATTTAAATTCTTTACAAGATTCTTGTATCTTGATTCTATCTGTGAATTCCACTGGATATTTATTGCTGCCCAGAATGATCCTCAGGAAATATGTTCTTTCTGGGATTCATGAAATAAAGAAGTGGAGAGGCACAGAGATTTGGGCAGTGTTCTAGCATAAGGAGAAAATCAAAATTGGGAAGATTGAGTGGCCAGTGCTTGAGATGACTTGGGCATGAGAAGTTGATCAAGAGGTATTCATGGCAGAACTCTCAGAACAAAGTTCTCTTTCTCTATGCTGGTGCAGAATTAGCCATGAAGATGCAGGACAGATCCCTGAATCAGCAATAGGATTGGAAATAACATGATGTGACATCCCAATATGATGTGGTATCACAGTGGAAGGACAGGTGAATAATTTGATATAAAAGAGACTGACATGGGATTATAGAGTCAGTCGTAAGAGGGTCTTTTTTCAGAGCATGTGTAGCAGGCTCTAGGGGTGAGCAACAGCATGTATCTTCACATGCCTCTCTAATGAACAGAGCTGACACTACTCTGCACACTACTCTGCACTCCTCACCAGGCTGGTCTTCACATGGGAATGGATGAAAAATGTCCTTATACTGGCACTTCTACCCCCTATTATTGGACACAAGAGGCACAAGTTCAGCTGGAACGCATGGTGTCCAGGAGGCTGAGCAGAGTGAGCAGCAAGGCGAACCTGAGCCCAGAGACCTCCACTGCCCCACCTTTCCTGGACATCCTCACCCCAGGGTTTTCCAGACTTGGTCTGCATGACTCAACCCCTCCCAGATCGCCCCAGGCTCTAGTACTAAGAAGAACACAAGAAGGAAAGGGGAGATGCTTTACCTCTGAACAAGTTCAATCGGGTTCAGAGTTCTCTTCTGTTCTCTCAGGTCAACTGGAAATGGGGAGATGGGGTCATGTGATGAAGTGAAGAGAAGAGGCAAGAGCTCTTACAGGATGTTACCACTATGTTCCTTGAGGAAACCCTGGGACTAGGTTCTTTACCCCAAAATCCAGTGCCCAAAGGCACATAAAGTATGACAAAAGAGAATAGTTTTAGAACTAATAAAGGGGAAAGTGCAGGGTGTCACTTATCAACGGAGTCTGAGTAAGGAGAAACAACTTGTCTCTAACCACCCTCCCTTCAGTTGTCCGTCCAGAGTTTCATCCTCCGAATTCAAGTATAACTGTTCCACTGCAACACACAGACTCCCACTGGGCAACAGACTATTTCCTTTATTCTGCTTCCTCCTAGCTTCGGAAACAGAAAATACCATGTTCAAACACTTTTTGCAGGGGGTCAGAGCAATAGTACAGTGGGAAGAGTTTTGAATAGTTTGATCCTCAGCATCCCATATGGTGGCCCAAACACTGCCAGGAAAAAATTCCTGAATATAGAGCCAGGAGTAACCCCTGAGCTTCACTGCATGTGACCCAAAAAGCAAAAAGAGCAAAAGTAAACAAACACTTTTCGTGGACACCGAGTGATGGGGCTCTTCCACTGACACCATCAGATCATAGAGCTGGAGTAATAAAACAGGAGAGATAGAAGTTGCCTCTTAGGTTCTGGAAATCTAGATTAAAGAGTTGGAGCTTACCTTTCAGCGCTTCACTTTTCTTAGCCTTCCTATTCCTCTCTCTAGGCTCTGTGTAATGCTGTGAGATGAGAGAAAAGAAAATGAGGGCACTAGGACCCAATCTCACTCTCTCCAAGCAAAGCTAAGATGTTACTATACTCTAACAACCTGACTACCTTTTATGAATGTGGCTTTATAATTTCCCATCTTAGTCTCCTTAAAGTGAGTAAATTATTTTTAATCTGATGGCTGAAATAATAATTTAACTGGGCCAGAAAGATAGTATAGTTTGTTCAGTTCTTGCTTTGCATGTGGTTAACCTGGATTCAGTGCCCAATGTCCTTTAATGCCCATTGACCAGCCAGTAATCATAGCTGAGCTCAGAGACAGAAAAAACCTGAGTATCACCAGATATACCTTCCCCACAATATGGGAGAGGGCAAGAGAATGATATTTCTACCAGCAAATCTTTAGGAATTGTTTCCTCACTGTTCCTTCTTCTGCTCAAAGAATACACCCACCATTCGACCTGTAGGTCTGTGGAAATTCAGGACATGTTTCCTGAGGCCAGTGCCTTTCAGCAGCCAGAGCTTTTCAGTCAATTATGAAGTGGCTCTGCACAGCCCTTTGATCAGCTCTGACCCAGAAAACTTGACCCTGAGACACAGCCATAGAAAGGGAAGAGGAAACAAGGCAGTGCTAAGGACTGGTCCTTCTGCAGAGATCCCAATAGTTCATGATTTAATCCAGGTCACTACATTCCTGGCTTGTCCCTGGAGCCCTCAACCATACCTGGATACTCCTACACCTGTGTGAGATCTGCAGACAGAAATCAAAAGAGCCATGCTCACCTCCCCGGTCCAGCTTAAACTAGGAAAATGATGATTCACTTTTCCCCTGAGTTTCTACAGAATATTTCAAGAAGTTGAAGCAAATAAGAATAACAGATATGGGGCCGGAGTGATAGTCCAGCGGGTAGGGCATTTGCCTTGAATGCAGGCGACCTGTGTTCAATCCCCAGCACCCCATATGGTCCCAAGCACCACCAGGAGTATTTCCTGAGTGAAGAGCCAGGACTTACCCCTGAGAATCGCTGGGTGGACCACCCCCAAAAAAAAAAAAAAAGAATAACAGATATTTCTAGTCCGCTCAGGACAAGAGGCTGATGCTCCTCCTGCCAGCACTAACACTTTCCATCTTCTGAATCTCGCTGCTGCCCTCGGGCAACCAGGACATGAGAGGTGTCTCAGGACAGAACCCCAGGGAGTCTTACAGAGCTGTAGCCTTGCCACAAAGGGCTCCTGATGGTGGGAGGAAGGACAGCAGAATAAGCATCACCAGAGTCCACCCCTTCCATCATACTGCAGACCCCCTCCAGCAAGCCTTCTGCAACCCTGCTGCCATTGTCAGAGGTGTTAGCAAATGTTTCATTCTTTTCACCTAACCTAGATATCACTGGGTTTTCCTTGTTGCTAGAGCTTTTGACTAGTAGCCACCAATGTCATGACCTTTAAACATCTGAACTTAGCATTGAAATTGAAGTGATGTTCCAGAAATTTTTATTTCTAGGTTTCCCTCAACTGCAAATTTCACACACAGTATTGTTCTATTTCTATTCAGTATTTTTTGATTATTTTTCTATTTTCTATTATATTTTTCTATTATTATATATTTCCAGGAGTCTAACTTAAAATCCTATCATGTTTACCTCTAAGTTTTGTGATTTGGGGATACTTTCAGTTCCAGTTTAAATCATAGATATGTGCATACAAAACATTAAAAATACAACTCACATTTCAAAAATCTGCTAGAGAGATGGCACAACAGGACCAAGCACATTCTGTATGCCTTTTTCGCCATTTGAATTTTTTGAGGGTGCTTCTGCTCATTTCTTCTGCCCATTTGTTTTAATTGGGTTGAATTCTTTTTTACTTGTGAAGCTTTACTCATGTTTTGCATATCTTGGATATTTTTACCTTACTGGATGGGTGCTGGGTAAATATTCTTTTTTTTTTTTTGCTTTTGGATTATACCCAGCAATGCTCAGGGATTGATCCTGGTTCTGCACTCAGGAATTATTTCTGGCAATGCAAGAGAACCAAAAGGGGTGAGAGTGATCGAACCTGGGTTCCCCCTTCACACTGTACTATCAATCCAGTCCCATAAATATTCTTTCTCAATTTATGTACTGTCTTTGTATATTAGAATAATAAACCCCTTGAGAGCTGAAACAATCCTTGGGAAAAAGAAGAGAGAGGCATCACCTTTCAAAACTTCAAACTGTACTACAAAGTATTAGTAACTAAACAACATGGGATTATAATAAAGACAGACTTGTAGACCTATGGAATTGAGTTGAATATCCTGACACACACTCTCAAATATTTGATAATTTACAATAAAGGAGCAAAATATCTCAAGTGTAACTAAGAAAATCTATTCAATAAGTGGTGGTGGGAAAACCGAGCAGCTACATGAAAAAAAATTAATTTAGACCTTTTACTAGTACCATGAATAAACCTCATAACAAAATGTATCCAAGATCTTAACATCAGACTTGAATCTATAACATACATCAAAGAAAACTATCCATGACATTGAAACTAAAGTCATTTTCAAAAATAAAACACCATTGACAAAGCAAGCGGAAGCAAAGATAAACAAATGGGACAATATGGAAATAAAAATCTTCTGCACCTCAAAATAAAAGATGCAACTAATTTTTATATTGAAAATTGTGCTTGAATTGGTATAACTGTAATTGTAGAAAATACGTTTTTCTTTGTTTTGTATTGTTTAGGCTCATACCAAAATTCCATATTAATTTTTCTTCATATACACGTCCGGAATTATAGGAATCAATAATTGGTAGCATTATCAACTCATCTACTCATAATTCTTTTCATGGTCATGATAATATAGTTTTTCATTGATTTAGGTCACTCAAACTGGTGCTCCAGTTCTGTGCTTGGGAGATGGTCCCACGGTATTTGGTACAATGCAGAGTCAGATATTAGACCCAGGCTGCCATCAGGTTTAGAGATTATGAATTCTAACTATAATGCTTTGTGTGCAGGTATCTCTGATATCCAGGGCAACAAAACTGCCAAAAGTTTACAAAACTTGCAAGTGCAATAATAAGTTTGTGTTAAAGGATTTTAATTTTGGTTCCTCAATTTATAATAGAAAAATACTAGATGGGCAATCTGTAGTTGAGGAGAGCCTAGGAACACATACCTCTGAGATACCACAGGCTTCCTGATGCGGGTCAGTTTGAATGTGGCAGTTTATCTTAGCATGTATTCTATGCTGACTGGATTAAATATTTTCTGTCATGCTGCCACAGACACTGTGGGACTAGCTAGATCTGACTGGTATATTCACCTGCCAAGTGGATCTCTATGTAATTAGACCAGAGAGAAATGCTGTTTGCCTTTGCAAGCAAGCATGGCTCTCTAATGAGTCTAAAGACTAACACAAAGCAACTATGAAGTAAAGATGAGACTCTTGTGAAGGCTTCAAGAAATATATACCTCATTGTAAGATATTCATCAGTAAAGATAAAAGCCCCTCCTCCAAGCTAGCCTGCTGGGGCGCTTCCAAGAGATCTTGGCTTGGCAGCATTAATATTTCAAACAACTTAGGTGAGGTTCTGGGAGAAATTACCTGAGGTGAATTGACCCTGACTGCTGGAGTGGGCAGTCTGTTGTGCAAGGATATAAAAACTGTAGTCAGCTTTCTTTCTCTTTTTTCCCTTTTGCCTTTTGCCTCTTCACCTTCTACTCTCTGATCTCTTCCCTGTTGGGCCTTAAAACGTGGTGGCAGTCATCTTGGCCTACACGTGGCCTGTGCCTGTCCGGGAACCCTAAGTTTGGGGTTTTCCTTTTACTGGATTGTGTGCTAGAACCTGTGTGACTAAAACCTACTGAAACTCTGCTGGATTCTTGGGTCTTTCTCTGTCTTCTGGCCTCTAGTCTCCTGGGGCAGAAGGGGATCTCTAGGCCTTCCTCCCGGATTTTGTCAGGGCACCCAACAGTACCCAGATAACTTCCACAACTTCCAATGATAACTTCATATATTTAAAGGATAGGGAATTGCTGATCACAAATCAAGATCTGCAAGGAAAAATATGACAAGGTATTATCAAGGTTTCAGTTCCAGTTCTTGCCTAAAATTAACAGATGAGCAGCACACCTTGAGAAGAGGGAAAACAATGGTGTATTATTTTGGTGGACACAGAAGAGCTTATGATTCAAAGGATAAGAGTTGAAACACAGGTGAGAGTTTCACTTTACAGAATATCTATATCCTAGAAAGTGAGACTTGGAGCATTTGCAGGCAGCTGGCAAGAGAGTACGGAAATAGAAATTCCCAACCATGCTATTTTGCAACTCAAATATTGGACACCATGAATAAGTGAGCAACTTTGGGATACATCCCAGGAGACCAAGTTTACAGAGTTACACTCTACTCATCTCAAGGATATCCTGAATGCACTTTCTGGTCAAGTTCTATCTCCGAGTTTCAGATGCCCTTGGAAGATGCTGCTCTCTGGTATCAGCCTGCTCGACTTTAGCCTGTTTGAGATGTGGGAAGGACTATCTTTTCCTTGTCATCCCACCCCCTTTTTATGCTGTCTGGTATAAACAATTTTCTAAGCTCTCTGGCATAAATATTTTCACTCATGTTGTCACAATCATGTTCAAGAGTTTGCTTCTCAGGACCCAGGACATCAGCACTGTAAGGCACTGTAAGGCAATTGCTAATGGTCAGTATAAAGTGTGGGAACAGTAGGACACTACTAGCCTCCAGGTGCTGCTAACTACACTGAGTAGACAGGGGTCCAAAGAAGTGTCATCATTCCTATGGAAAGGAGCCATCCATGAGACCCGGCTCCACCAAGCAATTCCCTGAGTCTAGTTATTTGGGTTGGAATGTGGTTTCTGAGTTATTCTAGTGACTCTCATACCACACCAGTATGAAACTAAGGAATCTGCCAGAGCCTGCAGGCACCTCACAGGCTTCTCAACAGTTGATATCCTGGTCAAGCTAGACAGAAACTTCTTGGTGCTGAGTGTGACAGCCCAGCTCCTGCTCCACTCAGGGTGGCTTTGCTGATTGCTTCAATATGACAAGAATGGAGATCGTTGCACGTGCCCATCTCATCGGGGGGGCAGAAAAGAGTGGGGCCTTATTCCCTCGAACCACAGTGAGGTCACAAAATGCCCAGGCTCAGCTCAGACTCTGGCTCAGCTCATATTCAGGTAGTGGAAGGTGCTATGGGTGGGAGTCAAGAAAGCATCACTGGGGCTACTCACTGAGTTGTCTCTGGGACTTGGTAATGTCAGTTGTAATATGAGGTCCTCATACTTTGCACTACTCCAATGCTCATAGCAATTCTCTCCCACCACAATAGAACCCACATTGCAGGAGGAAGTAAGTGATACAAACAAAAATATCAGCATAGCAGGTAAGGTATGTGCCATGCACATTGGTTCCCCAAGCATCACCAGGAGTCATCCCTGAGTACAGAGTCAGGAGAAAGCCCTGTATACAGTGGAGTATGTCCCCATAGCCAAACATGTACATATAAATTACAGGAAAAAAAAATTCCTGTAATTTATATGTATATATACAAATATATAATTTAATATATATAATTATATATTATATATTTATATTTATATATTATATATAAAATTTCCTGTAATCTATATGTATATATACATATAAATTATATGTATATTTTTTATATATAAATTATATGTATATATAAATTATATATATATATTTATATGTATATATACATATAAATTACAGGAAATTTTTTTTTCCTTCTCATCCAACAACTAGAGCAGCTGGAGTGCAGAGGAGGGGACAAATAACCTTGGGCACTGATCCTAGACAGTTGTCTAGGATCAGTCAGATATACTGACTGATATGTCAATTAATCCACTGGAGTGGGTTTGATGTGGAGACAGCAAAGGTGTTAGAGGGTGTTTCTGTCCTTGCTCCTTAGACTGGCCTCTCCCATAAGCCTCCTCTTTGCCATGACAGCAAGCTCCCCATCTATTTCTTGGAGACCCAACCCCTTGTGGAGAACAACTCCACTCTTCAAATGAGAAAGAATGCATGAGGTAATAAGGAAACTTTTTTTTCCTGTGATGACTTCATAATTGCTTTTTTGCTCTGACTAAGCCATCCCTCTAGAGAACGAACTTTGTGAACTGGAAAACTCTACTCATTCTTCAGAAGGTCTCAGTTTCCTGCCCCATATTGTCACTCTTTCTTCCCAAATCACCTCAAGAGTCATCATGAGAGACAATAAAGGGCTTGCTGGCAGCCTGGAGCGCTGCCAAACCTCACCATTCCTCAGACCAGCCAACTGCCCCACACCCCCACCTCCCAGACCCTGCCCGCTCTCCTCCAGGTGCGTTTGGAATTCCTTTTGACCCCACTCCGGCCACACACAGAATAAACTATACAACAAAGGGCTTGCTGGTAGCCTGGAGCACTTCAAAAGCCTTGCCATTCCTCGGACCCGTCCAACTCACCATCCAACCCCCTGCCAACACCAGTCTGAAATCCAGGTTTCATATCCCAAAACTCAAAACAATCAGTTTTTGGCTATCCCATATAGGAACACCGGGGTACATAGTCACAATACTCCCCCACATCCCATAGCCACAATATCCCCAAATCCCACAAAACTTGGTGAACAACCACAGACAACTCCCACTGTACTGCCCAGCCACACAAGTACAGTCAAGTTGCAACCTTTAAAGGTCATAATGGTGAAACAACGCAGAATTCCATCAAGCTCTGTGAGTGAAGTTACCTGCCAATATGAGCCAAGTAATAATGATGAGCTGTATAACCTCTCCAATAAGCAATTTTGAAGGGAGCTGTTAAGGATGCATAAGGAGCTCAAAGAAGCAATGGAACACAGAGCCAATAAAATGCAAGAAGATATGAAAGCAGAAATGAGGAAAATGGAAATGAAAATGCAAGCAGAAATAAAAGCTATTAAAAATGAGGTGGGGGGGAAATGAAAAACTCACTGGAAGGCCTTCGTAGCAGAGTCACAGCCGCTGAGGAGAGAATCAGTGAGCTCAAAGATGAGGTGCAAAGACTTTCTTGGCAACAGCAGAATATGGAAAAAAGATTCAAAGAAAATGAACAGACAACATGAGATAACTGAGATGAAGCCAAAAAGGAATAACATAAGAATCATTGGAATCCCAGAGGGACAAGAAGAAAACCCTGACGAAGTAGCACCCATCAAAGCAATCATTGCTGAGAATTTTCCAAAACTTAAGAGTGCTTGCATCCAGATTCAGGAGGACTGAAGGGTAACATCTAAAACAACCCAAATATCTCTTCTGGGAATGCCTACCCTCCCTCCTACAGGTGCATGTGTGTGTGATCTTTGCATGTCCTCACATCTAACCAGCCCCAGGGAAAGCCGAACTTTCACCAACGGGACCAAGGCACACAACCTTGGATCTGCCCTGGACCACTTCTGCCCTGCTCTCCAGGAATGCTTCCCATCCCTTCTATAGGTGTGTGTGATCCTTGAGTCTCCGTGGAACTAACCAGCCCCAGAGGAACAGGCCGCAACCAGCCACCCCCATCCAAAACTCAAAAGCGTGTGAACACTAGCATGTCCATGCAATCTACTTACTGTCTATCTTGCATGAGGTACCAATGAGCATTTGTCCCTACACTCCTTGTCACCCACTCAAACTCTGCAAACAGCCCAGACACCTAACTGTACTATATAGCCACCCAAGAACTCACATTTGCAACCTACAATAGTCATAATGGTAAAGTAATGCAACATTCCATCAAGCTCAGTGAGTGAAGTCACCAGCCAGGATGAGCCAAGTAATAACGATGAGTTGTATAACCTCTCTGAAAAGGATTTTCGGAAAGAATTGTTAAGGATGCATAAGAAACTCAAAGAAGCAATGGAATGCAAAAATCAATAAAATACAAGAGGATAAGAGAGAAGAAATGAGGAAAATGCAGACCAAATTACAGACGGAAACTGACATATGTGGTAAATGAAATAGAAAACACACTGAAAGGCCTCCATAGCAGAGTAACTACTCTTGAAGAAATAATTAGTGATATCCAAGATGAGTTCTGAAGATTCTCTACACAATAGCAGAAGATGGAAAAAAGACTAGGGAAGACAGTGATACAGTGAATTAACAAACAGACACCAAGAGATAATCGGGATGAAGCCAAAAAGGAATAACATACAAATCATTGGATCCCAGAAGGGCAAGAAAAATCTCTGATGAAGAAGAAACTGTCAAAGCCATCATTGCTGAGAAGTTCCCGGAACTAAAGAATGCTTGCCTCCAGATTCAGGAGGCCTGTAGGGTACCAACTAAAAGAAATCCCAATTAGAACACTCCAAGACACATCCTAATTAGGATGCCAAAAACTATAGATAGAGATAGAATACTGAAAGCAGCAAGATCGAAGAGGAAATCATATACAAAGGAAAATCCCTGAGATTTACAGCAGACTTCTCCGATGAAACACTCTGAGCCTGAAAACAATGGTAGGATATTGTGAAAAGCCTTCTGAAAAGGCTCAAAGAACTGCAGACCTCACCAAGAATTCTTTACCTGGCCAGACTCACATCCAGATATGAAGGAAAGATACACAACTTCATGGATAAGCAACAACTCAGGAACTTCATGGACTCAAAACTAACTTTAAAAGAAGGACTGAAGGGTCTACTGTAAAATACAAAAAAAAAAAAAACCAAAATCACAAGTTTTAACAGAAATATGCACAAAACCAATGACAATAATCTCTCTCAATGTCAACTGTCTAAATGCACCAATTAAGAGACACAGAATGACAAAATGGATTAAAAAAATTGAACCCAACATTCTGCTGTCTACAAGAAACAGATCGGAATAATCACAACAAACACAGACCCAAAGTCAGAGATTGGAAAACAATTCTCCACACAAACAACTCCTCCAAAAAGGCCAGTGTGGCCATACTAGTATCGGATAATATAAACTTCAGGCTGAAAAATGTTAGAAGGGACATTGAAGGACATTTGTTATTAATTTAGGGGGTATGTATACCAGGGAGCTCCACCCAGCAGAAGAGCTGATCACAGCCCTGCTAGTGCAAAGTGGCCATGTGATTCATCAACAATTTCTCAAGTTTTTTATTTTTTTAAAATTTGTTATTATACCACCGTGGGACATACAATTTCAAAGGTGCTCATAATTGGTTCTTGCTAATACAGCATTCCAACACCCATCCCTCCACCAGTGCCCCATTTCCACCACTAAGCAGTACCTCCCTCCTGCCCACCCCCAGGCTGCCTCAATAGCAGGTGCCCACGTTTCCTCACTTTCTCTCTCTGTCTCTCTCTCTGTCTCTGCATCTCTCTCCCTCTTCTTTTACACATTGTGGCTAGCCCTGCAGATATTTAGAGTTTAGCACTTAAGTCTCTTTGTGTATATTCAATGGTGAGTTTTAATCTGCCATTACCATTTCCCACACTTAGTAAAACACTGGTATCTATTTATATCCTATTACTGAATGCAGTCATTCTATATCTGTCCTTTTCCTTCTGACTAATTTCACTCAGCTTGATAGTGTCCATGTCCATCCATTTGCAGGTAAATTTCATAATTTCATCTTTTTCTGACAGCTGCATAGTATTCCATAGTGTATATGTACCCCATTTTCTTTAGCCAGTCCTCTGTTCTTGGGCATTTAGGTTGTTTCCAGATTCTAACTATTGTGAATAGTGCAGAGATGAATAAAGAAGTACAGATAGTGTTACTGCTATGTGTTTTTCCATCTCTTGGATATATTCTCAGGAGTGCTATTGCTGGATCAAATGGGAGCTCAATATCTAGTTTTCAGAGGAATGCCCATATTGTTTTTTAAAAGGGCTGGACACTAGAGTATCCCAAGTGTAGCGGCAGAGCCAGGCAAGCTACCCATATCTGATTTGACATGCCAAATACCAGTAACAATTATAGACCTCATACCCATGACCTGGTGGAATGGTTTGAGGCTCTTTATGTACCTGGAGTGGGATGATGCCCTGGGTCTATCTCGCATGTGACAGGACGTTCTGAGATATTACTATGCTCGCTCAAGCAAATCCATGATATGCGGGAAGATAGTGATACATTGATGTATACCAGGAAGAAATTACACTACTAAAAATATATGCACCCAACAAGGGGCCAGCAAAATACATAAAACCACTGATAATAGACCTCAAAGAAGACATTAACAGTAGCACTATGATAGTTGGAGACTTCAACACTGCTCTATCAACTATGGATAGATTGACAAGATTGAAGCTCACCAAGGAAATATTGGCTCTGAAGGAAGAACTGGAAGAAAGAGAGCTAGTGGATATATTCAGGGATTTCATGCCAAAAAAGCTGAATACACACTTTTCTCCAGTGCACATGGAACATTTTCCAAGATAGACCACATGCTGAGCCACAAAGAATACCTCAATAAAATAAAAAGATAGAAATTGTGTCAACTATCTTTTTTTGACCATGATGCACTGAAAATGGAAGTTAACTATACACAGAAACAGGGAGTCAAACCAAACACCTGGAAACTGAACAGCTCACTGCTGAACAACCAATGGGTCATAGAAGAAATCAAATAGGAAATCCAAAGATTCCTGGAAAAAAATGAAAATGAAGACACCAACTATAAGAACTTGTGGGACATGACAAAAGCCGTGTTAACAGGAAAGTTTATACCTCTGCAAGCATTCATAAGGAAAGAAGAAAGGGCCCACATAAATAACCTGACTACGCAGTTCAAAACAGAAAAAGACCAAAAAAAAGAGCTTAACCCAGGCAGAAAGATGGAAATAATAAAGCTTAGAGAGGAAATCAATAATTTGGAGATCCAAAAAACAATCCAAAAGATTAATGAAACCAAGAGTTGGTTCTTTGAAAAAAATAAACAAGATCAACAAACCATTGGCAAAACTTGTAAGGAGAGGGAAAGAGAGACGCCAAATAAAATGAATCAAAAATAAAAATGGTGACATCACAACAGAAACCACAGAAATCCAAAAAATCATCAGAGATTACTTTGAGCGTCTGTAGGCCATGAAACATGAAAATCTAAAGAAATGAATAAATTCCTGAAGTCCTATAACTCCCCACAGCTGAAACAAGAAGACCTGCAACACTTGAATAAGTCTATCACCATTGAGGAAATTGAAACAATAATTAAATTCTGCCCAAACACAAAAGTCCAGGTGCAGATGGATTCACTAGTGAATTTTACCAAACCTTTAAGGAGGACCTACTGCCAGTCCTTTTCATGCTCTTACTGGAAATAGAAGAAACAGAAACACTCCCAAACAGCTTCTACAAGGCACATATCACCCTGATACAAATCAGGGAGAGACAGCATAAAAAAGAAAAATACAGACCAATCTCCACGATGAGCACAGATGCTAAGATCTTCAACAAAATACTAACAAACAGAATCAAAAGAATCATCAAGATTATACATCATGACCAAGTAGGATTCACCCATGAATGCAAGGATAGTTCAACATTTGCAAGTCAATCAACATAATACATCACATCAATAAGAGAAACAATTAATACCATCTGATCATATCAATAGATGCAAAGAAAGCATTTGATAAGACCCAACACACGTTCATGATCAAAACCCTACAGAAATGGGAATTGAAGGAACCTTCCACAATATGGTCAAAGCTATCTATCAAAAGCTTTCAGTGAGCAAAATTCTCAATGGGGAAAAACTGCTCCCCCTAAGATCAAGGACAAGAGAAGGTTGCCTACTCTCACTTCATTTATTCAATATAGTACCGAAAGTACTTGCCAAGCAATCAGAGAAGAAAAGGACATTAAGGGCATCCAGAAATGCAACGAAGAAGTCAATCTCTCATTATTCACAGATGACATGATATTATACCTAGAAAACCCTAAACTCTCTATCAGAAAACTCCTAGAAACAATAGACACATATACTGGAGTGGCAGGATTCACATTCAATACCCAAAAGTCAGTGCTTTCCTATATACAAATAATGAAAGAGAGGAAAGGGATATTAAGAAAACTATTCCATTCACAATTGTGCCACAGAAAATTAAACACCTAGGAACCAGTTTGACAAAAAAAGTAAAGGACCTCTACAAAGAGAACTACAAAACATTATTCAAGAAATAAAAGAGGACACATGGAAGTGGAAACATATTCCCTGCTCATGGATCTGGAGAATCAATGTTGTCAAAATGCCATCCCTATAAGGATACCCAGGACATTATTCAATAATTGACAAAATACTTCTGAACTTTGTATGGAATAATAAATCCCCACAGATGGCTAAAGCAATACTTGGGAAAAAGAAGATAGGAGGCATAACCTTTCCCAACTTCAAATTCTACTACAATCACTATCACTATCACTATCTTCCCGTTGATCATCTATTTGCTAGAGTGGGCACCAATAATATCTCCATATGCCCTGTCTCATGCTAGTAGAACCCAAAGGCATCTGCTTGCTCCAGGAAATAAAGAGCCTCAAACCATTATATTAGGTCATGGGAATGACCTAATATAAAAGTTACTGGTATATGGCATATCAAATACTACACAAGCAGCTTGCCAGGCTTGCCGTGCGGGTGGCATACTGTTGTAAGTCACATCTAAATAAAGCAATTATTGATGAACCGCGGCGCCGCTAGTGGCCGCACGAGCCGGGCTATGATAGTCTGGTGCTGGGTGGAGTTGTGACGAGAAAGAAGTCCGGATGTGGAAAACGGTGACCCCATGGAGTTGGGGGGTCATCTGGCTTGTTGTGAGGCTCTGCTGGGGTGGCAGGCCAGGGCTAGAACCCACCATGCCTCCCGGGCGCCTCATGAGTGGCTGGGCAGAGGGAGACCAAGTAGCAGCTCTGCCCCATGTCTGAGAGTCTCTAGTTCGGCATACCTGGGCCGGATTGAAAATAAACTGCTGCAAGGTGGGTGTCGATGCTCCGGGGTGTGATAGTCTGGTCTGCTTGGTGGAGTTGTGAGGAAAAAGGAAGTCCAGATGTGGAAAACGGCTGCCCCCATGGAGTCGGGGGATTGTCTGGCTTGTTGTGAGGCTCTGCTGGGGTGGCAGTCCAGGGCTAGAACCCGCCATGCCTCCCTTGCGCCTCATGAGTGGCTGGGCATAGGGAGAGCAAGTAGCAGCTACTACAAAGCAGTGGTAATTGATAAAACATGGTATTGTAATAAAAACAGACTTGTGGATCTATGCAATAGAATTGAGTATCCTGAGAACCAGAATCAAATACAACAACAATTAATTTTTCGTAAAGGAGCAGATGGAAGATGCAGCAGAAGCCGGGAAAAGCATTCGCACCACCAGGCTGTCCTTCGGCAACTGTAAGACCAAGATGACCGCCCTCTGACGCCCTGATGGCTCTATCACATCTTCCAGAAAGGCAATGGAGATTATCCATGACTTCTACTCAGATCTCTTTGATAGCCACGTCCAACTGCCCACATATCAAATTCCACAGGATGGATATGTCATTCCCAATGTTATCCCTTCTGAAATCCGACATGCCATTTCATCGGTAAAGAAGGGAACAGCACCAGGCCCAGAAAAAGTCAGACTCGAACACCTGAGGAATCTGCCATCAGTACTCATCAATACACTAGCTCGGCTCTTCACACGCTACCTGTCCAAGTGCAAGGTGCCTTCCCAATGGAAAACCAGCAGGACAGTTCTACTGTTCAAGAAGGGAGACATTCACGACATCGGCAACTATCGCCCCATCTGCCTGTGGTCTGTCATCTACAAGCTGTTCACTCGAGTCATCCTGAACAGGATTGGCAGAACACTAGATGAAGGACAACCATGCAAGCAAGCTGGCTTCCGGAAAGGATTCAGCACAATCGACCATATCCATATGGTAACCAAGCTCATTGAGGTTTGTAGGGAGTACAAGATGCCGCTCTGTCTCACATTCATTGATTTAAAGAAGGCCTTTGATTCTGTGGAGACTGAAGCAGTCATCAAAGCCCTAGCCAAACATGGTGTTCAAACCCAATACATCAAGATCCTTCATGAGCTGTATTACGGATTCACCACCAGGATCTCACCATTCTATAAGGAAGTGATCATTGATGTCAAAAGAGGGGTTCAGCAGGGTGATACCATTTCACCAAAACTCTTCAGCTCCACCGTCAAGAACATCATGTGACAATTAGAATGGGAAGGAATGGGAGTGAAGATAGGTGGTCGGCAACTACACCACCTCCTCTTCGCTGATGACATCGTTCTAATAACACCAAACATTAGCCAAGTGGCACAAATGCTAGCTGACTTTGACCGAGAATGTGGAAAGATAGGTCTACAACTAAATCTGAAGAAAACTATGTTCATGAAAAATCAACTAGTTCCAGAGGCCCCATTCACTCTCAATAGGAACAGAAATCTCTGAATGCAGCAGTTATGTGTAACTAGATCAAGAAGTCAACATGATGAATGACCTAAAACCTGAGCTACGCGGGAGGAAGAGAGTGGCATGGAATGCCTTCAAAGGCATCGAAGAAATAGCTAAGAGGACAAAGAACCTTCGGCTCCAGGCACATATCTTTGACTCCACCATTCTCCTTGCATTAACATATGCCTCAGAGACCTGGGCCCTAAGAAAGCAGGATGAGAATGCTATTCGGGTCTCCCAGAGAGGAATTGAAAGAGATATGCTTAGAATATCACGCCTCACTCAAGTGTGAGAAGGAATCTGGAGTTCCAACCTCCGCTGCTATTCCAGAATCAGGGATGCTGTCTCGTTTGCCAAAGCATCGAAAATCACATGGGCTGGACATGTAATGCGATTTATAGATGACTGCTGGACTAGAGCCATTACCGACTGGAACCCACGGGATATCAAAAGATCATGTGACTGCCACCTACAAGATGGTCAGACTTCCTTGTCAAGACCCTGAAGGAATGGTTTGAGGCTCTTCATATTCCTGAATCAATGAGATGCCATTGGGCTACATTGGCACGTGATAGGGTCCAATGGAAATAAATGTTACTGGCGCCTGCTCGAGCAAATCGATGAATAAAGGGATTCAAGTGATAAGTGGTCAAAGGAGCAGAAATTACGAAGTGGAGCATGTAAAGCCCATTCAACAGGTGGTGCTGGGAAAACTGGGCAACTACGTGTAAAAAATGAATTTGGACCTCTGTCTAACACCATGCACAAAAATCAGACCAAAATGGATTAAATATCTCAATAACAGACCTGAATCCTTCAAGTACATCAAAGAAAATATAGGAAAAACCCCCATGACATATCAAACTAAGGACATCTTCAAAGAAGAAACACCACTAACAAAACAACTAGAAGAAAAGATAAACATATGGGACTACTGAAGATAAAAGGCTTCTGCACCTCTAAAGAAACAATGGCCAAGATACAAACACAGTCCACAAAATGGGAAAGAATATTCACCCAATATCCATCTGATAAGGGGTTAATATCCAGGATATATCAGGCACTGGTAGAATTTTACAAGAAGAAAATAGCCAACCCCATCCAAAAAATTGGGAGAAGTGAACAGAAACTTCAACAAGGAAGAAGTTTGTATGGCCAAAAGACATGAAAAAATGCTCATCATCACTAGTCATCACAGAGATGCAAAGCAAAACAACAATGAGATATCATCTCACACCACAGAGACTGACATATATCCAAAAAAGCAAGAACAACAAGTGCTGGCGTGGATGTGGGGAAAAGTGGACACTCATCCATTGTTGGTGGGAATGTTGACTGGTGCAGCCTTTTTGGAAAACAATATGAACATTCCCCCAAAGACTAGAATTTGAACTTCCATTAGACCCAGCCATACCATTCCTGGGAATATACCCTTGGAAGTCAAAAACACACAGTGGAAACACATCCTACTTTTATGTTAATTGCCTCATTATTCACAATATCCAGAATCTGGATACAACCAGAGTGCCCGAGAATTGCCGACTGGATAAAGAAACTGTGGTACATCTGCACAATGGAAATCTATGCAGCTGTTAGGAAAAATGAAGTTATGACATTTCTCTATAAATGGATGGACATGTAGAGAATCAAGTTGAGAGAATTAGCCAGAAGGACAGACACAGACATAGATGACTGCATTTATATGCATTACTGTCTTCCCATTCATCATTAATTTGCTCGAGCGGGCACCAGTAACATCTCCATATGACCTGTCTCATGCAAGTAGAGAACAAGGGCACCTGCTTGCTCCAGGAACATAAAGAGCCTCAAACCATTCCATCAGGTCATGGGAATGAGGTCTATAATTGTTACTGGTATTTGGCATATCAAATATGATATGGGTAGCTTGCCAGGTTCTGCCGTGCGGGTAGCATACTCTTGTAGTCATCTAAAATCCAGCATTATTGATGAACCGTGCGACCGCAAGCAGCCACGTGAGCCGGGCTGTAATAGGCTGGTCTTCTGGGTGGAGTTCTGAAGAGGATGAAGTCCGGATGTGGAAAATGGAGGCCCTAATGGACTGGAGGGTCTTCTGGTTTGTTGTGGGGCTCTGCTGAGGTGGCAGGCCAGGGCTAGAACCTGCCATCCCTCTTGGGTGCCTCATGAGCGGCTGGGTACAGGGAGAGCCAGTAGCAGCTCTGCCCCATGTCTGTGAGTCTTATGTAATATGCATTACATAAACACATATATACATATTTATACATATTATGATATAATATATATTTATACATATTGTGATATATATATATAGCGCACGGCAGAACCTTGCAAGCTGTTCAATGCATATTCGATATGCCAAAACCAGTAACAAAAATGTTTATTTTCCTGACCCTGAAAGAGCCCTTAGTACGGCAGCAGTAAGAAAGGCAAACAAGCAGTACCTGATAAAATTTCTTGGCCAACCTAGGCTACCAAAACGAAGAAGGACTAAAATGACTGTCTGTACTTTTAACGCACATACACTGGCATCAGAAGCATACATAGAGGATCTGATAGTGCAAGTGCAAAAGATCAAGTACGACATCATTGGTCTGACTGAGACGAGGAGGCGTCAGTCACATCACGCTGTATTTGGCATCAGAGAAGAATTGTTCCTTAGAACATGCGCACCAAAGAAGGCGTCGGTGGAGTTGGTGTCCTTGTCAACACGAACATGGCCATCAACATTGATTCATTTGAATGCCTAACAAACTGGATAGGACGAGTACACTTGAAGAGATGTGGCCTACTGCCAGCAATTTCTATCTTCGTGGTCCACGCACCAACATCCACATACAAGGAAGATGAAATTGAGATTTTCTACATGGAACTGGAGGAGTTCTATAAAAAAGATCACACCTTCTACAAGATCATAGTTGGTCATTTTAATGTCAAGATAGGACCGAGAAGATCGACTGAAGAACTCCACATCATGACCCATAGCCTAGAATGGAACGAACGGGGTGAGAGACTATCTGAGTTCATCATGTCCACCAAGACCATTCATGGGAACTCACAGTTCCAGAAGGCTGAAGCGAAACGTTGGACATGGGAATCTCCTGGTGGACACAAAGAAATTGACCACATCATCTTCAATCAATGGTTTTGTCTGACCGATGTTGGTGTCGTCCCCAAATTCCAAACAAGATCAGACCATCGTCTCCTTCTTGCAAAATTCTACTTCATGCAACGGGGGAGAAAAGGCTGCAAAGTTTAAAAAGAGAACTCCCCAGAACAACCACCAATTGGGAACTTTTTGGCACCATTGCAGCAACATGGGAAGATACCATCATTGACGACATCGATGAAGAATACAACTGACTGGTTCAGCACCTCTATGATTGTGCGAAGAATGCCGAGAGAGAGAAAAGACACAAAAGGACACCTGTCTTCAGAAACTCTCTAGCTCATTCACAACGAGGCAAGGCACGAGTCTCAGGTGACCAAATGCTAATGTCCCAGCTTACAAAGCAGTGCAGAGAAGCTAAAGAGGAAGGTCTGAAAGACAAAAGAGCAGAAATACTAGAAGATGCAGTAGAAGCAGGGAAAAGCATTCGCATCGCCCGCCCGTCCTTCGCCAACTATAAGACCAAGATGACTGCCCTCCGATGCCCTGATGGTCTATCACATCTTCCAGAAAGGCAATGGAGAAAATTATCCATGACTTCTACTCAGATCTCTTTGATAGCCATGTTCACCTGCCCACATACCGAATTCCACAGGATGGATATGTCATTCTCAACATTATCCCTTCTGAAATCCGACATGCCTTTTCATCGGTAAAGAAGGGAATAGCACCAGGCCCAGACAAAGTCAGACCCGAACACCTGAAGAATCTGCCATCAGTACTCATCAATACACTAGCTCGGCTCTTCACATGCTACCTGTCCGAATGCAAGGTGCCCTTCCAATGGAAAACCAGCAGGACAGTTCTACTGTTCAAGAAGGGAGACTTTCATGACACCAGCAACTATCGCCCCATCTGCCTGTGGTCTGTCATCTACAAGCTGTTCACTTGAGTCATCCTGAGCAGGATTGGCAGAGCACTAGATGAAGGACAACCATGTGAGCAAGCAGGCTTCCAGCAATGATTCAGCACAATAGACCATATCCACATTGTAACCAAGCTCATTGAGGTTTGTAGGGAGTACAAGATGCTGCTCTGTCTCACGTTCATTGATTTACAGAAAGCCTTTGATTCTGTGGAGACTGAAGTGGTCATCGAAGCCCCTAGCCAAACAGGGCGTTCAAACCCAATACATCAAGATCCTCCGTGAGCTGTATTACGGATTCACCACCAGGATCTCACCATTCTGCAAGGAAGTAATCATTGACGTCAACGACACATCACTGACCAAGCAAATGGAAGCAAAGATAAACAAATGGGATTATATAAAATTGAATAGTTTCTGCACCTCAAAAGAAACAGTGACCAAGATATAAAGACAATCCACAGAGTGGGAAAGGATATTCACCCAATAGCCATCTGACAAGGGGTTAATATCCAGGATATATCAGGCACTGGTAGCACTTCACAAGAAAAAACAGCCAACCCCATCAAAAAAGGGGAGAAGAAATGAACAGAAGCTTCCTAAAAGAAGAAATTTGAAAGGCCAAAAGGCATATGAAAAAGTGCTCTTCATCTTTAATCATCAGGGAGATGCAAATCAAAACAACAATGAGGTACCATCTCACACCACAGAGACTGGCACACATCCAAAACAGCAAGAACAACCGGTGCTGGCATGGATGTGGGGGAAAAGGGCCTCTCATCCACTGCTGGTGGGAGTGCCGACTGGTCCAGCCCTTTTGGAAAACAACATGGGCATTCCTCCAAAAACTAGATATTGAGCTCCCATTTGATCCAGCAATAGCACTCCTGGGAATATACCCGAGAGACCAAAAAACACCTAGCAGAAACACTATCTGTACTTCTTTATTCATCTCTGCGCTATTCACTATAGCTAGAATCTGGAAACAACCTAAATGCCTGAGAATAGAGGTCTGGCTAAAGAAACTGTGGTTCATCTACACTATGGAATACTATGCAGCTGTCAGAAAAGATGGAATTATGAAATTTACCTGCAAATGGGGGAGACTATCATGCTGAGTGAAATTAGTCAGAAGGAAAAGGACAGATATAGAATGACTGCATTCATTAATAGGATATAAATAGATACCAGTGTTTTACTAAGTGTGGAAAATGGTAATGGCAGATTAAAACTCACCATTGAATATACACAAAGAGACTTAAGTGCTAAACTCTAAATATCTGCAGGACTAGCCACAATGTGTAAAACAAGAGGGAGAAAGATGCAGAGAGAGAGACAGAGAGAGGAAGAGAGGAACTGGGGTACCTGCTATTGAGGCAGCCTAGGGGTGGGAGGGAGGATGGGGTACATTGGTGGTGGAAATGGTGCACTAGTGGAGGGATGGGTGCTGGAATACTGTATTACCAACAACCAATTATGAACACCTCTGTAACTGTATGTCTCACAGTGGTATTATAAACAAATTTTTAAAAGAGCGGTTCAGCAGGGTGATACCATTCACCAAAACTCTTCAGTGACACCCTCGAGAACATCATGAGACAATTAGAATTGGAAGGAATGGGAGTGAAGATAGATGGTCAGAACTACACACCTCCTCTTCCCTGATGACATCGTTCTAATAACACCAAACATTAGCCAAGTGGCACAAATGGTGGCTAACTTTGTCCGAGAATGTGGAAAGATACGTCTACAGCTGAATCTAAAGAAAACTATGTTTATGAAAAATGGAACAGACATCTCTGAATGCAGCAGTTATGTGTACCTAGGTTGAGAAGTCAATATGATGAATGACCTAAAACTTGAGCTGCGCAGGAGGAGGAAGAGAGAGGCATGGAATGCCTGCAAAGGCATCGAATAAATAGCTAAAAAGACAAAGAACCTCTGGCTCTGGGCACATCTCTTTGACTCCACCATTTTCCCTGCATTAACATACGCCTCAGAGACCTGGGCCCTAGGAAAGCAAGATGAGAATGCTATTTGGGTCTCCCAGAGAGAAATCTGCAGAGCTATGCTTGGAATATCATGCCTCACTTAAGTGAGAGAAGGAATCCGGAGCTCTGACCTCTGTCGCTATTCCAGAATCAGGGACGCTGTCTCGTTTGCCAAGGCATAGAAAATCAGATTGGCTGCACATGTATTGCAATTTGGAGATGACCGCTGGACTAGAGCCGTTACCAACTGGATCCCACGGGTGTCAAAAGATCACGTGGACGCCCACCTACAAGATGGTCAGACTTCCTTGTCAAGACTCTGAAGGAACGGTTTGAGGTTCTTGATATTCCTGAATCAACCAGTTGCCATTGGGCTACATTGGCACGTGATAGGGTCCAATGGAAAAGTTACTGGTGCCCGCTCGATCAAATAAATGAATAATGGGATTCCAGTGAAGTGATCGAGTGATGATATATATACATATTATGATACCAATATCCAAGGTCAGGCAAAACATGGATCAAGCGGTCTTGTCAAATGTGGAAATTACCACAAATGTGTGGGAGTCAGAGATTAGGTAAGACAGAGAAGGGAACAGTGTGCCAATAATTGTCGAAAGTGCAATTACCCATATAGAACTGAGCATTAAATACAGGCAAAAAATGCACATGATAACCTCTAAGAATATGTATTACAATTCACAAATTGTAAGAGAAGGAGGAGAGAAAGAGAGAGAGAAAGAGAAAGAGAGAAAAGAGATAAAGAACCTGCCATAGAGGCAGGATAGGGGAGAGAGGGAGGGAATTGGCGTCATTGATGGTGGGAAATGGTCACTGGTGGAGGCGATCTGTGCTGGAACACTGTATGGCTGAAACCCAAGCATGAACATTTTTGTAATTGCTTAATTTTAATTTATGGTGGTATAATAAAATATATTTTAAAAAAGAGTCACCGTGAAAATCTGCAGAGATTTTAAAGTGGAAGATCTCCATGAAACTCTGAACCAGGATTCTGTCACTATTAACATTGACTTAGCCTCCAGCAATTTGCCCAACTATCTGGTAATTCTCTTACCAATGTATATCCAGTGTGCTGTGGCAATAAGCAGATGCTTTTATGAACCTCTTCAACAGGCCTCTCTGTCCAACTTTAAGGTGGGAGTTAGCCTTATATCCTCTGGCTAAGAATTGCTGATTTCCAATTATTGCAGATTATTTTTCAAGATCTGTTCTTCTGAACAATACTGGTGCCCACTTGAGTAAATTGATGAATAACGGGATGTCAAGTGATCAAGTGATTTTTCAGGAGAAGACTCGTCTTAAAGTTAATATCTTTAACAGTTAATATCTTTAACAGTATGTAAAGTATCAATAACAATGCTACCTAATGTTAGTAACATAATATTGAGACTAATTCCTTTAATGTGACTATTTATATTATCAAATTTAATCTTTACTACTAAGATAATAGCACTCATTCTGACATAGGTTGTCCTCCATGGGTGCCTTATGTGAGGCAGAGAATAGAGAAATGTTCACTTTCTCTCAATCCACCTCTGCCACCTGAGAAACCCCTGGGAATGCTCAGCTAACTCAGGCTCCACAGGTTCTTATCTTTTCCTCTCTGAAGGAGATGAGAAGTGAAGCAAAAGATACTTTATTTGGAGGTTTTAGAATAGGGCAAGAGAGAGACATAGAGAGAGGGTGAGAAAGAGAGAGAGAGATAGAGAAGGGGAGATTTGTGTGACAGGTGATCCGCCACATGGGCACATGAGGTACATGGGCTCCGGCAGCTTATGTGCCTTTTACTTTGTTCAAGGTTATATTTACAGGTTTTTTCCAAGCTGCCTCATGTTGGGGCTTTCATCTAGGAAGTCCTTTGCTAGGTAGTTGGTAGGGCAGTGGACAAGGGAAAAGTGTGGGAGTCCTGGATGGTCTTAGAACTTACTTTCCTGTATTTTATTTTTTGCCTGACCTTCTCTCAGAGGAGACCTACTCCGCCCTGGGTCTCTTGACTTCAGGTGAAGCTTTATCAGGTCTTAGTTACTGTTTCTGCAAAATGGGCTTTTAGCAGCTAGGAGTTGTTGATTTTATTACATCATAGGAATTCCATTGCCTTAGGGGGCCTTATCCTGTGTGTATGCCTACATCGATTCCATGCTTATAACTAAAATACAGTCTATTTTTATTTTATCAGTATTAACATCGTGCCTTTTCCAGGAGTCATACATAGATTACACATGCATATTATATCATGCAATGATAAAGGTGAGTCCTTGCATGTCAACACTAAGTCTGAATTTTCCAGTTCAAGATGAAACTGACAACTGACTTTTGATTAATGTGTCCATGCTGTAAGATACCACCTTCAGCTGAAGAAGCAAGAGTAGCCTACCCTACTCCCCATTAACTGTAACTGTTCACTTGTGAATTTCCAATTTCTCTGTGATTTTACTCCTGCTTGCTCCTGACTTTACTGTGGGATAGTGGAGGTGTGTGAGGCTTTTTCCCCAGATGCAAGCAGGTTAACTTTTGGCCTAAAAAGGGCCATGCAGTTTGAGAGCCGAGAGTAAGAAAGTTGCTCGAGTATATGTGATAGTTCACAGTGACTTCTTAGACATAAGAGAAGAGGGAATACCTGGGTCGAGAGAGAGCAGAGCATTGAAAGCAATCTCAGATGCTGAGTCTATGTCCCTCCCTAAGAGTATGTGGGGATTAGGCTTGTGGTGCTGGCGCGGGCTTTGTTTTTGGTCTCCAGTGAGATAAGTCCACTCTGTGCAGAACAGACCCTGAGAGACCTTCTGGATAGGGCTACCACTGTGAGGGAGACCTGAAGTAGCTGCAAGGACATGGGGGCACACACTGCTAGGACAGCTGCTGCCTCTGAGGTGGCCTCGGACAACAGCGAGAGAGGAAGAGGTTGGTGCCACCACCAAAACCCATGAGAGAAAGAGCAGAGAAAGAGCAAAGCGCACTGCCTCTAAGATAAACTTGAGATAGACCGAGAGAGACTGTCCTAGAATGTACAGCACTGCAGCAGAGACCAACAGGGCTGTGACTCAGAGCTTCAGACCAAGACCGCAGCTCCCAGGAGATGCTCCAAGGATTGCCATAGCAATCAGAGAAGAAAAGGACATTATGGGCATCCAGATAGGCAAGAAAGAAGTCGAGATGATCTATTTGCATGACATTTTATTATACCTAGAAAACCCTAAACTCGCTACCAAAAATTTCCTATAAGCAATAGATACCTATAGTATAGTGGCAGGGTACAAAATCAATACCCAAACGTCAGTGGCTTTCCTATATGCAAATAACGAAAGAGAAGAAAGGGATATTAAGAAAATGATCCCATTCAAAATTGTGCCACAGAAAATCAAATACCTAGGAATCAGCTTAACTAGAGTGTAAAGGTCCTGTACTAAGAAAACTACAAAATACTACTTCAAGATATAAAAGAGGACATGAAGAAATGGAAACACATTCCTGCTTATTAAATGGGAGAGTCAACATTGTCAAAATGGCAATACTCTCATGAGCTTTACACAGATTCACTGCAGACCCTATAAGGATACCCATGACATTCTTCAAAAAAATTGACCAAACACACCTGAAATTTCTTTGGATTATCAACCCCCATGAATAATTAAAGCAATCCTTGGGAAAAAGAAGATGGGAGGCATCACCTTTCCCAATTTAAAATTGTACTACAAAGAGGTAGCAATTAAAACAGCATAGTACTGGAATAAAAACATAACTGTGAACCTATGGAATAGACTTGAGTATCCTGTATTCAAATACATGATTATTTAATCTTTGACATAAGAAGCAAAAAGTATGAAATGGAGCAAGGAAAGTGTCTTCAACAAGTGGTTCTGAGGAAATTGGGCAACTACGGGTAAAAATGAATTTGAACCTCTAACACTATGCACAAAAAATCAGATAAAATGGATTAAATATCTCAATATCAGACCAAACCATAAAGTATGTCGAAGAAAATATATGAAAAATCCTTTATGACATTGAAGCTAAAGGCATCTTCAAAGACAAAATGCCACTAACAAAGCAATTGGAAGCAAAGAAAAACATATAGCATTATATGAAACTAAAAAATTCTTCACCTCAAAAGAAACATTGACCAAGATACAAAGACAGTCCACAGAATGGGAAAGAATATTCGCACAATACTCATCTGATTAGGGGTTAATATCCAGAATACATCAGGCACTGGTAGAACTTTACCAAAAAAAAGCCAACCACATCAAAAATTGATGAGAAGAAATGAACAGAAAGTTCGACATGAAGAAATTCAAACGACCAAAAGGCATATGAAAAAATGCTCATCATCACTAATCATCAGAGAGATGCAAATGAAAATAACAATGAGATATCATCTCACACTAGAGACTGGCACCTATCCAAAAAAGCAAGAACAACAAGTTCTGGCATTGGATGTCGGGGAAAAAGGGAGTCTCATTCATTGTTGTTGGGAATGTTGACTGGTACTGCCTTTCGGGAAAACAATATGGACATTCCTCCACAGACTAGAAATTGACCTCCTGTTTGAAACAGCAATACCGCTTCTGGGAATACAATTAGTGAGGCCAAAACAACACAGTGGAAACACCATCTACACTTCTATGTTCAAAGAAACACTATTCACAATAGAATTTGGAAACAGCCCGATGCCCAGCAGATCCCTGCGCTCTTCCCACCAGGTGCGTTCCCTCAGCGGGCAGCCCCTGAGCCACTCTGCTCCAGGACAAAAGGCTCCAGCTTTGAGGAGGGACCGAGCCCCACCCATCGTCGTAGGACCTCCCACTGCACGACCTCCACCCCGACCCCTGACGCCGGAACCACCCACCGACACCCCAAAATTCAAAACTGCACTGACACTAGGGCGTCCATGCGAATTATTGTCTATCTACCTGAGATACCACTGAGCATTGGCCCCTACACTCTTTGCTATACATCCCTAGCTGCAAAGTAATTCAGGCACCTACTAACTTTATTGACTAGTCATCCAGAACACTCATTTTCAACCTACGATAGTCATTATGATAAAGCAGTGCAGAAGTCCTTCAAGCTCTACGATTGAAGTTATTAATACAGATGAGTCCAGCAATAACGATGAGCTATATAACCTCCCTGAAAAGGAATTTAGGAAGCAACTGTTAAAGATGTACAAGGAAATAAAAGAAACACTTGATCACTTGATCACTTGAATCCCGTTACTCATCGATTTGCTCGAGCGGGCGCCAGTAACATTTCCATTGGACCCTATCACGTGCCAATGTAGCCCAATGGCATCTGGTTGATTCAGGAATATGAAGAGCCTCAAACCGTTCCTTCAGGGTCTTAACAAGGAAGTCTGACCATCTTGTAGGTGGGCGGCCACGTGATCTTTTGACATCCCGTGGGATCCAGTCGGTAACGGCTCTAGTCCAGCGGTTGTCTCCAAATCGCATTACATGTCCAGCCCATCTGATTTTTCGATGCCTTGGCAAACGAGACAGCATCCCTGATTCTGGAATAGCGACGGAGGTCAGAACTCCGGATTCCTTCTCTCACTTGAGTGAGACGTGATATTCCAAGCATAGCTCTTTCGATGCCTCTCTGGGAGACACGAATAGCATTCTCATCCTGCTTTCGTAGGGCCCAGGTCTCTGAGGCGTATGTTAATGCAGGGAGAACGGTGGAGTCAAAGAGATGTGCCCGGAGCCGGAGGTTCTTTGTCCTTTTAGCTATTTCTTCGATGCCTTTGAAGGCATTCCATGCCGCTCTCTTCCTCCCTGCGCAGCTCAGGTTTTAGGTCATTCATCATGTTGACTTCTCGACCTAGGTACACATAACTGCTGCATTCAGAGATGTTTGTTCCATTGAGAGAGAATGGGGCCTTTGGAACTAGTTCATTTCTCATGAACATAGTTTTCTTCAGATTCAGCTGTAGTCCTACCTTTCCACATTCTCGGTCAAAGTCAGCCAGCATTTGTGCCGCTTGGCTAATGTTTGGTGTTATTAGAACGATGTCATCAGCGAAGCGGAGGTGGTGTAGTTGCCGACCATCTATCTTCACTCCCATTCCTTCCCATTCTAATTGTCTCATGATGTTCTCGAGGGTGGCACTGAAGAGTTTTTGGTGAGATGGTATCACCCTGTCGAACCCCTCTTTTTGACATCAGTGATCACTTCTTTGTAGAATGGTGATATCTTGGTGGTGAATCCATAATACAGCTCACGAAGGATCTTGATGTATTGGGTTTGAACACCCCTGTTTGACTAGGGCTTCGATGACTGCTTCAGTTTCCACAGAATCAAAGGCTTTCTGTAAATCAATGAACGTGAGACAGAGCGGCATCTTGTACTCCCTACAAACCTCGATGAGCTTGGTTACTGTGTGGATATGGTCGATTGTGCTGAATCCTTTCCGGAAACCTGCTTGCTCGCATGGTTGACCTTCATCTAGTGTTCTGCTAATCCTGTTCAGGATGACTCGTGTAAACAGCTTGTAGATGACAGACAACAGGCAGATGGGGCGATAGTTGCCGATGTCATGAATGTCTCCCTTCTTGAACAGTAGAACTGTCCTGCTGGTTTTCCATTGGGAGGGCACCTTGCATTCGGACAGGTAGCGTGTGAAGAGCCGAGCTAGTGTATTGATGAGCACCGATGGCAGATTCTTCAGATGTTCGGGTCTGACTTTGTCTGGGCCTGGTGCTGTTCCCTTCTTTACCGATGAGATGGCATGTCTTATTTCAGAAGGGAGAACGTTGGGAATGACGTATCCATCCTGTGGAATTTGGTATGTGGGCAGGTGGATGTGGCTATCAAAAAGATTTGAGTAGAAGTCCTGGATAATCTTCTCCATTGCCTTTCTGGAAGATGTGATAGATCCATCAGGGCGTCGGAGGGCAGTCATCTTGGTCTTATAGTTGGCGAAGGACAGGCGGGCAGTGCGAATACTTTTCCCGGCTTCTGCTGCATCTTCCAGTATTTCTGCTCTTCTGTCTTTGAGGTCTGCTTTTATCGCTTCTCTGCACTGTTTAGCAAGCTTGGACGTTAGCATTTGGTCTCCTGAGGCTCGCGCCTTGCCACGTTGGCGAATGAGCTCGAGAGTTTCTGAAGACAAGCGTCCTTTTGTGTTTTTCTCTCTCTCGGCATTCTTCGCACAATCATGGAGGTGCTGAACCAGTCGGTTGTATTCTTCATCGATGTCATCAATGATGGTATCTTCCCATGTTGCCGCAATGGTGCTAAAGAGTTCCCAGTTGGTGGTTGTTCTGGGAGTTCTCTTCTTAAACTTTGCAGCCTTTTCTCCCGTTGCAGGGAAGTAGAATTTTGCACGAAGGAGACGGTGGTCCGATCCTGTCTGGAATTTGGGGACGACAGCAACATCGGTCAGACAAAACCGCCGATTGAAGATGATGTGGTCGATTTCATTGTGGAACTGTCCGCCAGGAGATTCCCATGTCCAACGTTTCGCTTCAGCCTTCTGAAACTGTGAGTTCCCATGAATAGTCTTGGTGGACATGATGAACTCAGATAGTCTCTCACCCTGTTCGTTCCATTCCTAGGCCATGGGTCCCGATGTGGAGTTCTTCAGCCCGATCTTCTCGGT